>JXOV01001854.1:0-29055 GCA_001014945.1 Clogmia albipunctata
TTCACATTAAATGACAAAAAGAATTTTTTTTGAAAATGTTTGTTCTGGTTTTTAAATGTGGTTTAAATAAAGAGTGCTATCACAGGAAAGCGATACAGTGCTTGGTACTCTATTTCCGTGATACATTGAAAAGTTGAAACCTAACTTTCTATTCGATTGACAACTTCTTCCTTAATTGTATTTGTTTAGACCTTAATTTAGTACTTGGTTGTCTTTTACTTTTACTTCATATTTCCCAAAAAATAGCTCATAAATATGCGAATTGTATAAAATTAATTAAACACTCGTATCGTTTTCTAGAACTTTACTCGAGTGTAATTATGGTTCATTTTTCCCACACGTTGTTTAAATAACTATTATTGGTTCAAAGTATTGGAAAGTGTTAAATAACTTGTTAAAACTTTTTTAAATTCAAAGAATTGCTTGTCCAGAATTCTTTACTGCAATATTCCTTTATATCAATTTTAGATAAAACAAAAGTGGATAATACAAACATTGTAGAAGATGGAAACTCAGTCCCAAAGGTGGAAAGTTAATTACTGAAAACGGTAGCAGACACACATCCTCTTCTCGTGTCTTCCAAACTGTTCCCAAAACTGCCAGAAATTCCATTCCACACAATGTATTTTAATCCCAATTTTGCCAAGCTGAACATTTTGAAGGAAGTGGGGTAATTGGAAGCTAACAAAAACCAGCAGTCAGTTCGGTTCACCACAATGTTGCAATGGAAATTTCTCAGCTGGAAATCTGTTTCCAATTACCCCAAACAAAATACCAAATGAACAACAAAATGTGGAAAATATTGACCCATATAAAATTTAATGAAATTTTGTTACAATTTCCCCAAAAAGGATGAGAAATTTCTCTGAATAATATTCTCGCATCAAATTTAAAATTTCATAAATATCGCAAATTCAGTAAATACATTTTTAATTTGTGCCACTTTTTGCAGAACGTCATATTGGCAATAAATCCACGGTCGTAAATCAAATTTTTATAATAAAAATTTGCATTTCCAATGAAGTAAATGAATTGTCGATTAAGTTTTTGCCCCAAATATTGCTTTATATTGTAATTCTCGTATCAGTAATGCTCAAATGGATTTTGATTTTTACGGACGAACTCGGAAAAACATAAATGATTTATGAGCTGGTTATGATTTATTAAAATTCATGCACATTTATATTTTAATGTGGAATATTCAAGAAATTTATGCTTTTTGGAAATATAAAATTGATATTACAGTACTCAAATTTGTTCTGTTAAAGACATTTTTATGGCACTAGTGCAGTCTTGATTGTGACATCCGCGACAGATTACAAAACCAGAAACATGTCTTTCAGATATTGGAGCAAGGACGTAACCGTAGCTCCACTCCAGGATTTAGTTTCTTCAAGATCAAATTATCAGTTTCTAGAGCAGGGGTTCCCAAACTGTGCGCCGTGGACTTTTTACCATTTAATGTGTCTAAGAATTACTGGATTTTTTTATTAGAAATTTGAAAATTCAAACATAAACACATATTAGCATCATTGAAGAAGTAACAAAATGCAAATATACCTTATAAAAGAGCAGTGTCAATACTTATTTCCTGCTTTTAGAAACTCCGCGCAGATCACGAAGCTCATCCATCACATTGATTTGACTCAGTTGCTATCATGCATGAATATTACTGTTTGTTCATAACTACGAGTATATGTCATACTTCTACTATAGTTCGTTAAATACAACTAATTAGAAGCATGTCCTTCACACATGAGAACAAGGACATAGCCGTAGCTTTACTCAGGACGGCCATAGGGGGTAGTTTCCTCAAGTTCAATATATCAGTTTCGAGAGCCGACTGATTATACTCTAGCCTCCATGCCTGATTATATCAATATATAAGACTGTCTATCTTTTAGTACAGTCTCCCAAACAGTCACTACCTAAATTTCATCTAAATCGGACCTGTACTCTTGTTTTTATGGAGTAGGAAAGCGAGCGTTTCGTCTTATTTTTGAATAATTAACCAGAGCAATATCGCATCAAAGAGATCACCGCAGAGCAGTTTTTTATGCTGTTTAATCGATATCAATTTGGGCAGTGGCTGTCGTTTCTTTGTAAAAGTAACTTCATCACGCATAAAGGCCGGAAACTTATCAGACCATTTCTCGTATTCTATAATACTGCAATTCTTGTTCTTTTTGTTCTTTGTTCTATAGATTTAGAGATTTTGAGCCTATTCATATTGGTAAATACATTTAGAATAAATGATAACGGGTTCGAAAATAAGTATTTAATTGTTCTACAAGTTGGCAATATTAACTGATTTCGTTTTTTTTTCGGAAATCCTGCAAGAGCATCGCCAATACAGCCGTTGAATATTATTGGAGTTAATTGAAAATGTGATTTATATTGGGCTCTAAAAGTAGCCCAATTTAAAATGTCATGATAGTTGTGATTGTACCGTATTAAATATTTAATATTTTTTATCTGACTAAGCTATCTTGTAACCCAAATGGCTTTGGCTATCCTGCCAAAATTTGACTATATTCAGTCCATGCGTCTTGGTGTCAGGACCCTCAGAAGTTTTTCCAGCGAAATAAGTTTTTATTTATATTTTGTTAAATTGAACATACTGGAAGAGTTTCGCTAATTTACATATTATCCTGGTCCTTTGTCTTAAAATAAGATTTTCTAGAAATAAAATCCTATTTAATTTTTTAAAATTTTTTTTCTTTCAAAACAACAAAATGGCATACCTATCATTTTGTCAATTAGTGGTATTTATCTAATTAAACCGGACCTATTTTGTTTATAGATAGCCAAAATGCCCAGAAATTATAAGAACTCAACTCCTCGTCAGTCCTGGATGCAAGATATCGAAGTAGAAATCTTCCTAATACTTCTCATTATAATGAAGAGAAATGTTCACGCTTATACTCTAACGACCTTTTTTCGAGATCTAGAAGAAGAGCAGAGAAGAGCACGGTAAATTTATGGCATTGAGTTTACAGTTCTTGGACATACATTCCTAGACGAACACAGAGTTTTGTTTGCAGAATTATGCCAATAATTACATCAAATTTAGAGGTAGATCATTTTGTCCATACGGTTTCAAAAAACCGATTTTCGGCGTCTGGTTTTTAAAGCTGTTTAATTTTGTTTTTGCTAATTTTTTGCATTATTTGAATATTAATTTTAATAAATAGAAAACAAACATGATTACTGTATAATATGGCGTTATTGTGTGCTATCGATAAAGAATTATGATCCAAAAACAATACACCATGCCATAATTCCTCTAACTGTTATGTGAATTTTACCATTCTTTTTTAATTGTCAAAAAATGTAATTAAATTAAATGAACACTTAATTAATCTCTTGTACTTCACTGTCAAAAATAATTATACCCATAATGATTTAATTTAATTTTCGGGTACTCAAACAATTAAAATCAATGACACTTGTAACTTTTCCAATAAAATAATGGGTACTTGGGTGAATTTCATCGTAAATTGCTATTTTGAGGACAGTCAAAAAGGAAAAATAACATTTGCGTTTAAAATTTGCAACGAAATCATTATTTTATTGAGTTTGCATTTCAATGGGATATAAATGTTCAAGTTTGTGGACAGAAAGAATTTTGTGGACAATGGATGGGGAAATTGGCAAATTGTCACAAAGAAAATCAATAATGGTGAAACGGTTCTGCTTTATTTTTGCTCTGGGGAAAATGGATTGTAAAAATGTTTGACCATCTGCTTCGTTTCGAATTCCAATTTACTGCAGAATTTGCTGTTATTGAAAGTAGTAACGAACGTCCAGAACACAGGATTTTATCTATGGAATGAAGGTGAACTTGATCTCTTGCTGAGCAATACCGAATTAACTGAATTTTATAAAGGATTTCCTTCCTCGTAATTAAAAGTTTTAAATTTAATTGGATCCACCTTTTTTATCTATTGAATTTTTTTGCACAATCATGTATTTTTGAAAGTTATTTATTGAATTATTCAATATGGTTCTAGCTTTCAAATAACCGAATAAGATTAAATTCTTGAGGTACCAAAAATAATATATATTATCAATTGTAAAATTAGAGAGAACCTTAAAAACTATCTAGTATGTGCACTTAATAGTTATTTATACAACAAGGTCGATAAGATAAGGCATTATTAAAAACAAGGGTTGTTTAAAATCACAAGCGTATCGAGTTCCTTATTTATTTATCGTATGAGTGTTACATTAAGTACAGCGTACAAATTATTATAGATTCATATTTTGGAACCACGCTCGAGCATTCGTATGCAAGTCGACGATTTCAATCAATTCTCCTTGGTACCTCATATCCGTGCATTCTGTTAAGATGTGTGAAATTGTTTGTCTGGCATCTCCACATTCACAGCTCGGGTCGTCTTTAAAGCCCCACAGATGCATCATGTAATTGCATCTTCCATATCCAGTTCTTAGTCGATTCAAATTGCACCAAGACTTTCGCGGTAACCAAAACTCCATTTTCCTGTTTGAACCAAAGGCAAAAATAGGCGTTGACAATTCTGATTTGTACCATAGGTCCTCCCAAGCAACTAGAGTATTGAACTGATTTTCTAAAAGTTCAGCAGCCAATATCAAAGGTGGATGACGGGATTTTAATCTCTCACGTTTGCGGTGTTTTATATCGTCGTGAAGAGGTATGCTGTCATTTGCTAAGGCTGTCTTATATTCCTTTAATAAAGCTGATTTTCTTCTAAGATCAGGCGGTAAGATATCACAGAGAACCGGAAGCCACGTTGTTGGTGTAGATGTCACTATTCCACTTATAATGCGCATAGGCTTGTTCAGCTATATGTCGATCTTGTGTACATGTGTGCTATTTAAACAAGAGGTACAACAGTACTCAGCACATGAAAAGACAAGAGCAAGTGATGTTGATCTAAGACTTTGTGTGTCAGCACCCCAGGAGGTTTGAGCTAACTTTTGGACTAAATTATTTCTGGTATTTAACTTATTGATAAGTTTGTAAGATGGTGTTTTAATGTCAGCGTTCGATCCAATGTTACTTTGGGTTGAAGTCATGTTTTAAAATGTTGCCTTAAAGAAGGCCCGAGTGTTTAATAATGCTTATTGACCGTGTTTTCTACAAACATTTATGTATTTTTACTATACCTGCCTTTGTTTCTTTTATAAATTAGCCTTTCCAGCGGGATCTTGCCGACGAGAATGGGATAATAACATAAGATATATTTCTTAGGTAAAATAAACAACATTTATGTTTCTATTTCATAACAAAATGTTGATTCAGAATTTTTAAATATAAAAATCCATAACTGTAATCTGAGAGTGTCGGATAATGTTCGTCAAAATTTGTCATATTTTATTAGAAAAACCTACAATATCAAAGTAACTTTTCATATAAATTATAATAATAATAAGAGGAAATTATTCTGAATTGAATGGCATTTTTAAAATTTTTATAAAATTATTATTAACGCTGTTATTTTAGATTTTAACATTACATTACGCTCCACCTTCGGCTTTAGGTTTGTTTATTCAGTCCATGAACCGGCCATAAAACGTAAAGGGAATAGCCAATGCCTGATCAGAAAAGGTTTAGAAAATGAAAGCGCCTGGTATTTCAATACCCCTCTGTAACCCTTGTGTGAACACAATGAACTTGGTTATATCGAGCACAACGGCCTCAACGAACAGGAAAACAATGAAAATCGAACCGAGTTCTGGTGTGAACTGCTCATAAGAATTAAAATTCCAATCTGAAAATCAAACTTATTTTGAAAGCACAAAAGATATGTCACATTGATAAATTCGTGAGTAAATCAAGTGGATTTCTTTATGGTTTCGGAAATGTTGAATCACTAAAGCTTTTTAATAGGGTTAGTAATTTTTGCTTTTGACCAATTTCCAATTGGGCAACATTCGACGTAGCTCTGTGGTTTTAATTTTGTAAATTAAATTGTTCCCTTTGATGGAAGAGCTGTTTTAATAATTTTGGGAACAGTCGATAATCAACTGATCAACAATAGCACAAACAGTTATTGAAGGCATAAACTTTTAGAGCAACAATTCTGGCACTAGTTTACAGTAATCGCAAATTGGCAATATTGAAGTTTGGCAATTGTAACGAAATTACCATTTTATTTGAGTGGTTTGCGGTCCGATGTGGTGCAAAAATTGATGGCAACTTTGTGAAGGGGTTGTTTTATGGAAATGAACGGGGACAATCGGAATCGAAATTGCCGAATATTCCAAAAGTGAAATCAATAATTCGATTTTATTACTATTTTGGGAATAATTGAATAGATCAACCATCTGTTACAGTTTGATTTAAATTTGATTAAAGTTTTCTTTTGTAGGAAAACATCCCTTAAATATTTTATTTAAATTTTTTTTCAATTAATTTTTAAATTATTTGATTTTCAAATCATTAATTCTAATTTATATTAGATTCAAAATAAATATCCCAATTATACAAAATTCATTAACTGTTTCGCCGAAATTCCAATTTAGAACAACTGTTCTGAATAATTAATTAATTGACATAAACTAATTTGGAATATATCCCATTTAAATTAATAAATTATTTGGTTTATTGAAGTGGACACCATATTGGAATAAGTTGTATCGGTAAATATCAATTAACTTTGTAATTGTATGTTAATTGAACGACCTAAAAAGTAAATAGTTGAAACCAATATTTAATTAGCAAATTTAATTAATACATGATTCGATTAGATGTTGAAGGTTAATTGAATTGATTTTGGGTGTAATAATTCAATATATTTGGCTATAGTAAAATAAACCCGTAACAATATAATTTAGATAAAAAATATTATATAGTGTTGTGAGTGGTATAATTAATATTAAAATTCCAAAAGAGAGCTCGGTGCGGAGAAAACACCCTGACAATTTGTTTCCATAAGTAGTATAGTCCGAAATTCCTGACAATTCAGTTAACTGTACATATGACCAAGCCAAACCTTCCTCTAAAGTGCCCCGACCATTACTGCCTTAGTGTGTAGTGCTGAATTGCGCGTGTAACAAATATTTTATCGTATCGTATCCTAATCCTTTTCAAGGTCGTTGTGGTGTATGTCTGTCCACCATTCCTGGACGAAACTTGGGGTAGTCTCAACCTCAACCATCGGGTGTTAGACTTCTCATGACTCTTTATTTTCAGTATATTAGTAGTCAATTAATAGCACATAGACCGGTTGTAAACGGATCCAGTCAATCCGCCCATTTCATTTATTTGTTTGCGCCATTACAAATTTATAATTCGCTATGAATATTATTTTGCAATGTTAATGATAAACACAAATAGAGAAACTTTTTTCGCGCTAGAAAGTTGTCAGCCCGGGATTTGATCCCACGACCTCGAGGAGGATGTCCAGGGTACTAACCACTAAGATACAGAGGCATATCGTTACAATTATCTTATTTTTTTTTATTTTTTATTATTAGCTTTAAATAAGCAGGCAATATGACGTGACGTCAGTTGAATATTTCCAATTGTAGTTATTATGTTACATTTGAAATTATAAAATTGCAAAAAATTACTGATATTCATTACACTGTAATGCACATTAAATGGATAAAAAAAAATAATATCGTTATGACATTACTGAACATTATTGAAAACTCTGTTAAAATTTGACTATTGTTTTATGTAACAGTTACAGTAGTAATATATGTAGTTGAAAGCATAAAGATTTGTTTTTTTCAAACTTCACATAATAGTTATTTCTACAAGGTCGATAAAATATGGCGTTATGTGTGTTTAATAATGCTTATCGACCGTGTTTTATACAAAAATTTATGCATTTTTAAAATAAATTTACATAAAAATAAAAAAAATAATTGTTTTATTAAAAAGTTTGTTAAGCGGCTATCATTTTAAAATTTTAAATATTTTGCGTCCCTCTCTTACTCACTGCCGAATATTTTGCATCTCTCTCTTACTCATAGCCGCAAGGCGTAGTTAAAAAATTTCCAATAGGTGGTTTTTCAAATAAATTCAAATAAAAATACTGGAAAATTAAAGGTAAGCCACGCCCTCCAAAACTGACGACCATATAAATTAAATGGATTTCTTTTACGGAGGTCACACTTTAATAATAAAGAAAAATCACACGTGCTTTAAAGAATTCTTTAAGGCACTTGTGCTATAATAATGACTGACAGAGCAAAATTGAGTGTCATATTATCAATATTAAGCAATAAAAATGAATTAAATAAATAATTTAAACAAAAACACGGAATATAGCTAATCGCATAGCAATTTTAATGGCTTTGCTTTCCAAAGCGCAATAGGAAAGTAGAGGTAATACATCTTTTTCCTATTAGTTTAAAGTGGTCCTATCCGGCTTTAAGTTATAAAGATGAATTCATGGACTGAATATGAAATCGTGACATAGTGAAGCAAAACCAAATTACTAGTTTGAGAAAAACTACGAAATATAGCAATTAATAGTGTCTATCTGTGGATAGGACACTTTTTTAGTAATGCAGAAAAAATTACGAAAATAATTTTCAAAATCCGGAATAACTTTTATTCTAAAATATTTAATCGTTGGATTGGTTTTCCAGTTGTTTTAAGAATCCCGATTATCCAAACATCAGCGTTATCCGAAGCACTCGTCTCGTGTGCGGGAGCAGTAATACGAATATTAGATGAAGCGGACAGAGTCGCTTCCGTACATGTAAAAATTTGTCTAAGATCCGCAATTACTATCAAAACACATTAACAATGCTTTGACTTAGGTATGTTGCGGATGTCGATTTTTCACATCTGCGGGTGCGTATGTTTGAATTTTTATTTAAAAATCACAGTAAAAAGCCTTTTTGTTGTTAAAAAATAAATACAAGTAATTTTTAATAACTTCTTTATATATTAAATAATCAAATAAAGAAGTTATTTTATTATGTTTTATGAAAAGTAATATTTCTGATTTGTCCGATGTGGTTACCAAGTGAAATTTTAATCTCCCAAAATCATTTTTTCTTCATACATCTAAAAAATTTATTGATCTTGAATCATAAATATTTATTAAAATAGTTTTTTGTGTCACTGAGCTTTAAAATCAGCTATATCAAAGAAAGAAATAAGAGTCAGTTTTTAATTTTTTCCTAATTATATTTTACACCTAAACAGATTATGTTTTTTCTACTTGTGAAAAAGTGACTCCTTACTAGATTCAAAGTAATGTCAACACGATAAATTTTCGATACGGGATTACAAAAAGTATATACTTTTTTAAATACAATATATTCCAAAAAAGAAAAAAAAATGTTTTTGCACTCCCGTATCGAAACATACTCTATTCGATATCCATTTGAGTTTCGTAATGTTGCCCTTAACATAAAATATTGGTCTCGGCTATGCCATATGGCCGTGCCTATATTTCAAATTAATCAATGCTTCCTGTTTAAAATTTTAATATTTACCGTTTCAAAACTTGGCTATTTTTGTTCGATTTTTGGCACATTACGTAAATATCAGAGATAAATCGGCTTAACTGTAATGTAAGTAAATTATAAAATTATAGTAATAGCCTTTTATTGCTTTAAATGGAAATTTATTTCACATAAATTAAAGCAAACTAATGTTCCATGTCACAATAAAATAGACATTTGTCTTATGACCTAGTAGTTAAGAGGAATTCCAACTGTAAACGATAACATTTCACTTGAAACATTTGTCAATTTTTAAATTTTCCTTGTAAATAATGAAATTTAATGTAAAATTGTGAAAACTTCAGTGGTCTGGAGTGGAGTGGAAAAAACGTATGTCCTGCTCCGGTGTAAAGTCCTGTTTTTTAACTCGGAAACGATGAAACACTCGCCTTCGGCTAGAATATTTCACACTCGTTAAAAAACAGTTAACTTTACACCCTTGTAGCACAAATAACTATTGTAATTTACCGCTTAGAAAGTTCCTCAATAATGTAAGTGAAAAAATCTTGATCGAACTAAAAGAAGAGGTAAGCGTTGATAACTAATTCACATATTCTTGAGCGAGTTTGCAATTGTCATTTCCGGGTGGTTGGCAGAGGGAACGGAGTTCATGAGTTGAATATTAAAACGCGAACAGACGGACGAGGAAACTGGGAATAATCCAATTGCAGAGGAATGGCAATCGATTCCTCCCTGGATGTGGATGAAAATAACGTTGAGAAATCCACACGGAAGCTTTAAAATCAATTGGGAAATAACATTTAGTGTGGATCTTTAGTCGGTTGAATCAATTCTCCATCCATATGACATCGCTGAATCGAAAGTAGCTATCTTCTCGCTCTGTGTCTCTCGTTAAATGAATCCATTCGGAAAAATTTCCCAGGTGCAATCATCGCTTGTTTGAACCAGTCCTGTTTCATCTGAACTATACGAGTATTAGATATTGTAAATAGTTTCAAACTTTTCATTCACAAACTTATAAGGGTTTTTACCAACCAAGTAAAGCAGATTTTTTAAAACGTGTTTGCCCAAAAAGTTAATCAGTTATAATTTGAATTACCCGCCAGATTTAGAACGAGATTGACAATAGGAGATGTCAATAAGTTTTGGAGGAAAGAAGATTGTCAAGTTGTTTGGACTTTTGTTTTTTTCATTTTTGGAAGCGGAATAAAGTTTGTTTGTAAAAAGTATTTTTTGAGTTTTTGGACAATTATTTGTGAGATTACAAACGTATCATATTTGAAACAAAAATTGTGAATAAAAACACTCATACAAGGAACTGATATAATATTTCAGAATGTTTAAAGAAAAGAACTAAATTACGATAAAAGTAATGTAAAAGTTATTTAAACAACTAGTTCGATGAGGTAAGATTATGGATATAAGCGTAAACTGCCTAGTGTCCATTTCTAAACAAATTGCACGGGCCCCGTATAAGTTTAATGTATAGGGGACGGGTAATGACCCGGGCGCCCGTCTAGGTGCCTTATTATTAAACACATGGATCTTCTTTAAACCAATCGATACGCTCGTGACTTTAAGAAACCATATTGTTTAATAATGCCGTCTCTTATTAAAACCATAATTAAAACAAATTATTGGTTTTATTAAAATCAAATTATAAAATTTTAAATTTTAAATTTCAAATTCTCATATTGTTATATGTTTCAGTCCTCATATTAAATGGTATGATAGATAAAACTATAGCTTGTCGTCTCTTCCTTGCACACAGGAAATAAATTCCGTTAACGGCTGATTTGAATTTTAATATAAATTTAAATGGAAAGAAGTCAGCTGATGTCGTTCCATTTAAATTAAAAATATCCAAAAAAACAGTCACGAAAACGACTTTAAAAGTTCAACCATACACAACGAGACTGAAGTTCATAAATTTGATATATTTCTTACACGGAAATCCCAAAATAGTAATACAGAAAAAGCACTAGTGCTTTAAAAAATTCTTTAAAGCACTTGCGTTATAAAAACCACTTGACAGAACAAATATTTGTCAAATAATATCAATTTTATAAAACTAAAGAGCATAAACCATATTAAAATCTTTTACGATAAGTTATGAACAATATTAAATCGAAGTAATATTTGAATATTGTTGAATAAAATATTTGAATTTCATGAATTATTTTTAGACAAATAGAAGAAAGTATTTACCTATAAATGAAGTGGAGCCTTTTCTTGCTTATAGTATTTTTTATGTTCAATTCATTCATATGATTTTAAAGACCATAAGCTCTTTTATTTCACATACTTTTTTAACAAGAATATTTTAACACAAAAGAACAAATTTAACTACTAAATGCTTAAAACTTATTCCACACTCTAATATTTCTGAATTTCTTGTTGGATAATTTTTTGGAGGTTTTGTTACGAACAAAGGTGGAAATAGCGGTTCGCATTCTGGTCTACTGACTGAACACAATTTGATTTTGTACGAATCATCAAATATTGATGGAAATTTGGAGGCTGCGCCCCATTCCATTCATCAATCATAAATTAAACATTGTTCCCGCCATGTTTCTGCATCATATATGAACATTTGTATGCGGAATTATGTACGATGAGCGTATAACAAAAACCCAATCAGGTTACTCAATTATTTACACTCGTAATTTGTCAGAGAAAAGCGAATTGTGCAAAAAACATAATCTCATTTTGACCGGATAAAAACTGAAATCAGATTAAATGGATGCGGATGTTCGCCACTCGCGAAAGGTCCCGTTTTGTGTACTTGGATGACAGCCTGCCCACTGCCAAACGACAGAAGTGACAGATGCTTTTTAAAGCGACTTTTTATAGGACAGTAATAACAATTTTATCTGATTTCTATGTAAATTTCACAAATAATCCTGATTTGTTGATAAGAATGATACAAAACAAAATTTAATAAAATTTTAAGCGACATGGAACTTCAAGCATTAAATAATTCTCTAAAATTTGATTTTAGTTAATTTTGAAGAAAAAAAATAATTTTTAAATTATAAGCATTTGTTTTTTTCCAACATTAAAGCTTAAATTTTAAGTGTTATATTTTTTTGCTGAAATGTTTTTTAAAGGTGGATGACCAAATACACTCGTTGTTGATTGAATAATGCAGTGGTCACACCGAAATTTACTGCTCGTGAACGATCCGCCCCCATTTTAAAAATCCAATTTCCCAATTAACTGTTAAGATTAGATAATGAAATTGCATTTCTATGGAATCTTTGTTATATTGGCTATTTTATGCACTTTTTAAGTTTGTAAAGCAGGTTCCAATGTGGTTCCACGGTTGTTTTTGTTTAACCATGTCCAAGTACACCAAAAACGGCTCCTATTGAGAATAAAGTGAAAAAACGCAGAACTTCGTATAGGTAGGCCCCAAACTGAAAGTGTTCCAAATAGCTGAGATATTAGGCATCTAAATACACTGCATAGTTCTTATCCTGATTAAGTATTGAAAAAGAAACTTTTATCCGCGCAAAGCCTGTCGCTATTTCTCACTTTTGCAACAAGCACACAGTTAGAGTAATTTATAGTCATTGTATGAAGCATCTTAATAGCAATTTAAATGGATTTTTTTTCATCATTTCGGGGTTCAGTTAATCCATTAGTCTGCTAAAATCTACAAAAATGCACGAGTATTCCAATAGTGGACTGCAACTGGCTAAGTGTTCCCAAGTAGGAAAATGCTGTCCACTTGGCAGACAAGAAGATGGATAAAGCTTACGGGAATTCGGGAGGTATGATTGATATTTATTACCCAATATGGGTCAAAAAGATAACAGGGCTTAACTTCATTGAAATTTTGGTATTAGAGAACAGATCGACTCCATTGGCAAAGAAAAAAATTGTTCATTTGTCGATTAAAAACTAACATAGAACTTTTTAGTTTTTAATTTTTCAATTGGAATAAAGAATTGAATTCAATTAATTTACCTTTTTCAAATAACTTGTATATAAAAAATAACGCTTTCTATAAATCGTTTTTAGTTAAGAAATGGTTTCCTTTAGACATACAGAGATTAGATTATACTTTGAAAAACCAAATATATTTTTTCATGGTTTTGGAACAAAAAGATATAAATCTATTGACGTTTACATTTGTTCAATTGTTTTTATTTTACACGTCACTTCATATTAATTATGTCTAATTGAGATAATTTACATTGATCACAAATGATATACAAGATATATAGATTTGTATGAATAATAAAAAAAAATAAATGTTGAAAGTGATAAGCAGCAAATAGATTTGAAATAACTGAACTCGTTTTGTAAATAATACCTGTAAATGGGATATAAACCGACTGTGATATGATCAAAAATAATCTGAATGCGAGGAAAATTCCCAAACCAATAATGTATAGGGCACAATCTAAATTAACTACAATTATCTAAATGGAGTAAATTTATGGTTATCGGTATTTAGTTAGATATGCAATTGGTATTTAGTAGAATGTCCATTCATATATATTTAGATGTGTTTAGTTTAGTCAGATTTATCTAAAGCTCTCTCTGTACCTTAAATACAGTCCAAATTAAGATTAAAGCCGCACCCGTTTATCATTGATATCATTGGAAACAAAGGAAGTTGGATCTTCAAATTTACACTCAGTATATCTCTTAAGAGATTATTACTTTGTGTCATAGCAGATTCGCAAATAATTTAATCAATTTTGAGTAAAAACGCATCTGCCGAATGGGTCAACTTTTCACATCTATGGGGTATTATTTAAACAATCTATTGAAGAATGTAGGTTAACAATCGTAAATATAGCCAGTATTTAGAAAAAAAGGGCTGCAGTGCCATAGCAGACCGCCAGTAGATCACATTGAAAGTATAAAAACCCTGATTTTAATAATCGAAAAAATATTATTAAAAATCTTCGAATATAAATAAAGTAATGATGGCTACTGAAAACTGGACTCATTGTGGATGATAATATGGACACAATAGGAAATGCTAATATAGTCACAATTTCGTATAATATTTTCTGACATAACGGGTTTTTAGGCTATTAAGCGACGTAGCTAATAAACGGCTGGTCGTATTTCAACCAAACCATGGCAAAGTAAAGATTATTGTATTGCCTACAAATCATCCATACATCGTTTTGGAATTGGATTGCTTGGTTCGAGTCATTTAGACACTAAAAATAATGATTAATTTGTTCATTTTTGCTTTATTCAATATTGAAGAAGTGAACGGACAATTCGAATTTCAAAATGACAGGAAGGACGTCTCGTGGATGACAGCGCCGAAGACGTCAGATTTGAACAAGAAGAAGCACATTGTGTTGACAGAGAAAATGAAAATAAATATTCCGCTCTCGAAGTTAGTTTGTCCATCACTTGCTTAGAATATAACAACTGCAATCGATGTTTAAACACACCTTGTAGCCGATGTGGTAATGCATTCGGCTGCCTCTTCGGAGTCAAGGTTTCGATCCCTGGGCGGGTATGATTGACTGGGTCCTTTTTCAACTGGTCTAGGTGCTATTAATTGACTAATAATACACTGAAAACAAATAGTCACCGAAATGTCAAAAACCCGTTGGTTGAGACGCCCCATGTTCCTTACAGGAATTGAAAGGGAAAAAAATTATATGCGATGTTTAAAAGTTTTGTGCTAATGTTTTTATATATTTAAACTCTTATTTCGTTATAGATTAGACTTTAAAGGTTTTTTGGTTATAAAACTAATCATTATAATAGTTATTTATGTTAGGAATGTGTGAACTAAAGGTTTTTTTTATTATTAGTAATTTTTTTTACACGACGAAGGAGTGTAAAAATTTTACGAATAATATTATTATCATGTCATGTAATAAAATTGTGAAATAACAATTTTCATCAAAATTATCAATATGCAATAATTAATTTATGGAATAAGAGAAAGTAGTCAGAATTCCTTCTTGGCATTTGATTGATTACGGAAAGTTTTGAATATGCTGCTTTCCTGCAAATTATACAGAATGATAGGTAAACTTTTATAGGAAAAAGAAAATTCATTTTGAACTTTATAGTTCTTCAAATTATCATATCAGATTTCATCAAGTAATTTCTCGAAAATGATTGCAATAAGAAATGTCATTTAAAAAAGGAGACAATTGTAGGAAAAAGGAAACGTGTCGGGAAATAAAATACGGTCATTGCGACGAATGGAATGCAATTTAAACCGCCAACGTTGCAAAATATCTGCAATAATTCATGACGGCGAAGGAGTCACGAATGACGAGTCGGAAGCAATGAAATGCGCTTCAAATTGCTTGTTATTTGAATATCTGGGTGCAAAAATCAAATGAATGCGGAAAATGCCATTATCAGTTACGAATCGCGCGATTCCTTATTTATAGCTTTCAAATCACTTGCAATAACAGCGCTCAAATTGCTCTGCACGACACCAATTGATTGACTGGTACCATGTAATGTAACATGTAAGCTGTTTCCAAGTCATCTCTGTGTCAATCGGTATTACATTGACTACATTATTTTATAATCATTTGCAAAGGTTTAAGATTGAAAGACGGTTTACCAAAGAAGGGAAATGGATTTGCTTTATTTTTTATAACTATCAATTGAATTTTAAGTCAATGTTCAGCTTTTTCACAGGCTTGATTCCAACGCAGCAGTTAAATGACATTAAATTTGGTGGACCGAAATTACCCAATGAACATTTAAATAATAAATTACAATAATTCTATAATTGCTCAATATGGCTGATTCTATATAGTTATTTCAACAACGTTTAAGAAAATAGCGTTCAATACACAAATGAAATCAAATAAAGTTTAAAAAAAAGTATTTAAATTTAAATCATTGAATTTTTTACCAGTTTAAATCGATTTTTTTAAAAAGGCGATAGTTTTCAAGTTTTAGTCTTTTGTTTATATTGTAAGTTGTCTTGAAGGTATTATTGTTTTTAAACTGAAGGGTTTTGTATAAGCGACATACAACTCTAGTCTTTAATTGAATTTGTGTAGCGATACGTTTCAGTATGGTGTCTTTAGATTATTACTACGTCTTACGCAAAAGAAATATTTGCATACATCTAGTTCAGTTAAAGAATGTTGATAGAAAATGTGAAGCAAGTTTCGTATAATAAAATTAAATAAATTTAATTTAAATCCATTTTTTTTATAAATATAATTGTTATGTATTCTAATTACCTACGTGTTATTAGGCTTTCCAATTGATACACTTGATCACTATTTAATTCACAGGTTTATTGATACGTCTGGATTGTTCAAATTACAATATTCAACTGACTGATGGTCAGTTCCTAATAAATAATAATATCATTGATAACAATTATAATAGTCATATTTAACAATAATAATTTCATTGCAATTTCGTTATTATTTAATTATTACTATAAGTATATATTATAAAAATAAAAATATATAAAAATTTTTTCTTTAATTATTTTTTTACTTATTTATTATGTGGTGATTTAAATTTCGGGCCACATTTCTAGGACCTGAAGCGACTTCAAATTTTTCAAATTGCTTCACTATCTTTTTCCTTCTTGATCCATCCTTCATCAAATTCACTATGTAAATGATTGTCATTATTATCATTATTGTACATAATATTATAATAAAGTTGTCAATAGAAGTTCAGGCCTGAAAAACAACTACATCTTTCTTTTAATAGTTGTCCATAACATCTTTTCCTGGGGGTCAAAAGCTCATATGACTAAACTTCGTAACATGACTCTTCATCTGGGTGATTATCGTCCTTTAATCGCTTGAGATCATCACACTTCATTTCTGCAACAGTAGCGGGTAAAACTCATCAGGCCAATAACAACTCACCATAATTATTTATTTTTAATTTACGTAATACTTATTAAATTTCTTTATATATTTTGTTTTCTTCAGGTTAAATGCTTCTGGATAAAACAAACTACATTCAAAACTTTTCTAATAAAATCGAATATTGCTATTTTGAGTGCATGCAAGTGGACAATAACATTTGTGTTTCAAATTTGCAAGCAAATCATTATTTTACTTTTGTGGTCTGCTTTCTAGAAAATCGATGATAAACAAGTTTGTGGACAGAGAGAATTTATAGTTATCGACGAGGACAACGAGTAGGGAAATTGGCAAATTTACACAAAAACTTCAATAATGGTGATTCTTCGTTCTATTTTTTGGCTCAGGGACGAATAGAATGAAAACGTTTTACCATCTGCTACTTTTCGATATTCAATTTCCTGGAAACTTTGTTGAAAACAGTTTTATTCGGAAAAATGGGATTTTTCTGTAAAAACGAATGTAGGTGAAACTTCCAGATGTACACTATCCAAATGGTTATTATAAAAATTCAGGTAATTAGATGGTGACCTTTTATATCATTAGAAATTGGCTTATTTTATGATTTGATTATTGTGGTTTATACGTATTTAAATAATAAATATCAATTAAATACTGTGGTTTAAATTGCACTTTGGACTATCAATATAGTTTAAAAAAATTTATTTAATTTAAATTATCCTAGTATTAATTGAAAATAGATACAATTTTGATTTGAATCCTGATGTTGCTGACACAATAAATTTATCTACTGTATTTCTTGAAAAAAGCTGATGTTTTAAAGTTATGAAAGGTTTTTTTTCATATTTTCATCTGTCCCTAAAATAGCCAAAAATCATAAAATAGACTCACGCCCAATCAACGCTTGCAAATAGTGCAATTTTATTTCGAAAACAATGGCTCTGTGCGGAATACGTATAGCGCACTACGTCCATTTTTGATGAAGCGCACTTCTGGTTGAATGGCTACGTCAACCAACAAAACTGCCGCATTTGGAGTGAAGCTAATATTCAAGTGTATGTGAAAACACTGTTACATCCAGAACAACTGACTGTTTGGTGCTGTTGGAATCAATGGTCCGTACTTCTTTAAAAACGATGATGACCAGAACAACAGTCAATGGTTATCGGTATAGAGCCATGATTACTATTTTTTCATTCCTGAATTGAACAACCATGTTGTTCAGGAGTTGTGGTTCTAACAAGACGGCGAAACATGTGACACAGCTCGAGCCACAATCGATTTATTGATAGACACGTTTGATGGCCGCCTCATTTCACATTCTGGACCTGTGAATTGGCCTCAAAGATCATGTTATTTAACACCGCTAGACTACTTTCTGTGGAGTTATGTAAAATCATTGGTCTATGCGGATAAGCCACAAACGCTTAACCATTTGGAAGGCAACATTCGCCGTGTTATTGCCGATATACGACCACAAATGTTGGAAAAGTCATCGAAAATTGGACGTCCAGATTGGACTACATCCGAGCCAGTTGTGGCGGTCATATGCCAGAAATCATATTTAAAATGGTATGTCACAAGATTATCTTTCGGATAAATAAAATTCATGCCAATAGAATAATCCATCGTTGTTTTATTGCAATTTAAAGATCTGTACTTTTAAAAAAACACCCATTATTAAAAAATACATAATCAACTATTTCAGTTCAAAAAATCACCAATCGCATTTGGAGAAAATAAGTTACCTGTCGTAANTTGTGGCGGTCATATGCCAGAAATCATATTTAAAATGGTATGTCACAAGATTATCTTTCGGATAAATAAAATTCATGCCAATAGAATAATCCATCGTTGTTTTATTGCAATTTAAAGATCTGTACTTTTAAAAAAACACCCATTATTAAAAAATACATAATCAACTATTTCAGTTCAAAAAATCACCAATCGCATTTGGAGAAAATAAGTTACCTGTCGTAAAAGGATGAAACGCAGAGTATAATATTATTTGGAAAAGGATTTTAAATTAGATAATATCTTTAAAAAGTGACTAGAAAGGGATAAATTTCGAACCAGTTTATTATGTACTCTATTATAATTACTGTTTTTCTCTTAATAGATAGAGTGCCGTTCTCACTTATACTCGTATTTTTAATCCCTAGTTAGAAATACGAGTATGCCATTTTAATCTTCTTCGTCATGCAATTGGGGAATCGTCAGCTAGTTTGAATAAAATAGTACTGGCTTTTATGAGAATGTCTTCGTTGACCTGGTTGAGGAAGATAAAGTTGATAACTAATTCACCAGTTCTTGAGAGTTTGAAATTGTCATTTCCGAGTTTTTGGCAGAAGAGCGGAATTCATGAGCTGAATATGAAATTACCAAGAGATTATTTGAAAACCGAAAATAATTCGATTTTAGGAGCACGAAGACAAGGTAATAGTTGACGTCTGCTTGGCTGTAGATGGAGATATCTCAAGGAAATCCATACTCACAAGATGTAAAATCAATTGAAAAGTGATAGTTCCTTTTTCTAGAATTCAATCGGAAAATCGACTTGTGTAAATCGATGACTTGCTAGAATACAGCACGTTACAGATCATTAATAAGAGATTATTACATATAAAGAAATTGTAAAATGGTAATAAAATATTTAAAAATATTTTTTTTAAATCATAACAATTTTGTGAACTATTAAATTTGTAAAAACTTACAATATACAATTTCTGGCAGCTTTGGGAACAGTTTTGAAGATAAGAGAAGAAGGTGTGTGTGTCTGCTACCGCTTTATGTAATTAACTTTCCACCTTGGGACTGAGTTTCCATCTTCAACAATGTTCATATACTTTTATTTTAAAAAATTCATATATAGAAATTACACTATAGAATGTAAAAATAATTTAAAACTAATTTTCAACTTTAGTTCACATAATCTTTATATTATATGACTGAGCTAACTTAGTTCTGAAATAGTCTTCAACAATTTTAAAATATTGTAAAAGACAGATTTAGAACGTTACAAAACTTATTTATTTGATTTTTCGCTGTTAACACAAAGTTGTTTGTTCGAGCTTGTTCTTCTTCTTCTTCAAATCTGACGTCTTCGGGCGCTGTCATCCTCGAGACGTCCTTCCTGTCATTTTTCGAATTTGAATTGTCCGTTCACTTCTTCAGTCGACCTTCCTGAAATTAGTTTAATGTCCTCATTAAGTTTGACCGGGCGTACCCGCGANGAGCTTGTTCTTCTTCTTCTTCAAATCTGACGTCTTTCGGCGCTGTCATCCTCGAGACGTCCTTCCTGTCATTTTTCGAATTTGAATTGTCCGTTCACTTCTTCAGTCGACCTTCCTGAAATTAGTTTAATGTCCTCATTAAATTTGACCGGGCGTACCCACGACGCCCCGGTCCTCCAGCTTGTATAAAAAGAAATCAACGAGGAATTAATTTTTATTACAAAAAAACTTTCGTATCTTAAAATTCAATTTAAAATTTTGTTATCTCCCTTATATTGTTTTTGTTTCCTTGTTTAATTCCACGGAAAGATGAAGAAAGCTATATTTTGTTTCTTATACTGGCGCATAATAAATATCAACAGTTAATGGGTGGTTTACATTTATATATAAATTTTTTTGAAACGAAAACAGTTAATTTCGACCAAGTAAATTTAAATTTACCGAAAAAATAATCACAAACTCAGACGAACACCGCCAAATTCAGTTAAACCATACACAACGCCACTTTAAAGAACTCTTTAAAGCACTTGTGCGTCTTTGACAAAATAAATTTAAATGTCATAATATCAATTTTATGCAACTTAAAAGCCTAATCTTTATTTAAACCACTCGCTTTGGTTATGATTGAAAATGGCCTCAGTGTTTAATATTGTCTATTTTTATCTACCTTTTTACAATTATATGTATACTTATATATTTTTTCATTTCATTACAGATAAAGAAGAAGAAGTAAATTATGTCCATATAAGTTTAGGGGAATCAATTAAAAATTTTGATACCCATTTAGTAGTATAGAATTAGTTTAAAATATATATAACAAATTCCTCAGATTATATCTGACGAATTTGTTGAAAAAGTAAAAGGTGAGAATAATATTACTTTAGAAACTAGTGTCTACATAGTGTTATATAAAGCCCCGAAAATATGTGTGAAGGAAATAGGTTTAGAAACACAACCACATTTAAAGATAGTATTTAGGTAAAGAATGTGCATTCATTCGAAGAGTTTAGTTCCACACTTCAGACTGTAAAGACCTGAATTATTGTTGTCGACGAAAGTTAGCATTTAAGTTTTAGTGTATTTTCTATTGTGTAATAAATTTGTTTAATAAACATTATTATATACAAACCCGATATAAAAATAGCGTAAGAGCGCGTTCCAATTATGACAATATATTCAAATGTGATTTCAGGTAATTTTTAGATAATCTGTTTGAAATCTTATTTCAATTCAACACAATCGAGAAAAGAACAGAAAAAGCTCATGGCCAAAGTTTTTAAAAGTTTGTATAGAAAATAATTGAAAAGTTTGACGAAAATGACAATGGATTAATTGTATTAGTTTGAATTAGTTAAAAATTAGATTAAATGATAATTATCTTTAAGACCAGATTTCTTTAATTGAGAATCCAATGGAATGTAATTAGGTTTTGCTTTACAACTCGAATTATTTCCCATAATTTTATTAAGCTAATCATCAAATTTATAATTAATGAATGAAATTAAGACCAATCCTCAAATTCTTGACAAAAATTGGACTTTTGAAACTGTCATTAACCGAAGGAATATTAATTGATAACAAGCCAAATTATTTTGGAAATATTTCGCCCAGAATTTGGATTTTTGAATAATGAACGTCTTCCAACACTTTATTTATCAAAAAAGACAATAAAGGCATTAACCCTGAAATGCCTCTATTGAATTGAGCAAATTAGCATAGATAGAGATAACTTTTTAAAGAAAATTTTTAAAATGGAATAATCGTTGATTTTTCAGCTTCTCAAACTCACAATCAGGGCGGATGGACATAAAATTTTCCCAACCAGACGCCTTCACTACAAAATTTACACTCAACATATTTGAATTAGGTTCCTTACAAAATGTTTTATTTGAAAATAATTATATTTTTTGTATAATATCGGTAAAAGATAAAACAAATAGTTGTGAAATAACTTTTAAGCTCTGAATTTGAATTGAATATTTTTTCAATAATTTTATTAAAAAGAGCTGTATTCGTATAGAAAGTAATTAAATTTGATTTTTGCTTTTCTTACCGAATTCATCATCATTCCTTTTATAGATAAAGATATAAAAATTGTCAAAATTTTCGAAAAATCAAGTATATGACAGTATATGTCATTAACAGTTACTTTTAGATATTACATTACAATTGGTTTAAAAAATGCTTTAGTCTGTTAGGGGCAGAGATTTTCCCCTTCAATTCAGGGTCAGTAAAAGATAAATGTATTTTTTTCTGTATTTGAAAGCTTTTAAAGGCAGGGAGATCAATGCCTTTTCATCACTTTTTCGACCGATCTAAATTTTTAATATGATATTTCAAAATTAATTATTTATTTTAGCTGAATTTTTATGTTAAGAATAGCGTGATTATATGGTTTTGCTTACCAAAATGTATATATAAGTAAGAGATAGCATAGTATTATTGGTTAAATGTGTTATTTGGGTTGTTATTAATTTTGTGCTAATATAATTATGTATGTCCTATGCTCCGAAAGGAGCGGCGTCTAGCCAAGGAAGACTGAAGAAGATAATTATATAATAATTAAATATAATAATATATATATTATATATTAAAATATATAATAATTTAAGCACTATGGTTTAGTATTGGAACTGTGACATCTTCTCGTGCCAAGCGAAGAAAAAATTGTTCATTCGTCGAATCCCACGTCATCCGTTGCAAAAGGTTAAATGGTCGAATTAGACTAGGAAATGCAATTTATCTTCTATATTCTCTAGACATGATCCAATATGACTTTTCAGTATTTAAAATTTGAAAAAATCACGCGGTCGATAAAAACCGATATTTATTAAACTTCAAAGTTAAAAGCATTCCAATCTACTACACCTTTTATTTAACTATTTACAGCCCTTTTTCCTAAAAGTAAGCCGTCTCTTCCAAGTCTACCCTGTCACTCAAAGATTGCGTTTCTAAAGGTCTACCTCGGCATTATAGGATTAACTTAAACCAAGAGTCCAATATTGTTAATTTTATAATCATTAACCCATGACATTTCCTCTCGTATTTTAGGAAAATTATATATGAAATACATAATACAAATCTCCAAATATTACCGTAAAACACCTATCAAAATTATTATGTAAAATGGAAGACAAGAAAAGAACATCTACAATAATTGGGGATTGTCTTGATTTTCAAACATGTGTTAAAATTTGTAAAGAAAATGGTCCTTCAAATCGAAACCATTAATTTGGACAGTCGACAGTCATCTATTATTACTTTTTTGGCCTAGATCCAAATGAATGTCTTTTGTTTGCCAAATGTATACCAAGACCATTAAATTTGCATAGGAAGTGACAAAGAAAGGGTATTAATTGTCGGGAAAGAATCCCAAAAAGCTGATACATTTCGATTAGATTGATGATGTAATTGGGTTCTTTTAAAACAATGCCAATTGCAATGGAGAATATTTAAAATAATTCATTCTCTTCACACTTACCAGAAAAAAATATTGAAAATACAGTTATTAACGAAAATAATGAATTTTACATAAATTATAAGATTTAGTTCATCTAACTGAATAACGATTAAGATAATTTTCTACAAATTTTCCCCTATTTTCCAAGTAAAAAAGCACGTAATTGATCCATCAGGAAATCCCTTCAATAACCATTAAAAGCATACAGATTTTCTTTCACTCAAGTTTTAGGAAGGTGACCTTTTTAAATGTGATCCAATTTAAAGGAAACAGTTTTTGGGAGCTCTTTTTTCAGTTCTAATCTTTTGGTAATCCTATTCAACATTGCCTTTTATCTTCTTTACAGCGTAAATCCGATTAAATAAATTTAAACTTGAAATTGACTTATAAAGTTCATGGAAAATTAAATTAACTAAGTCACAAAGTTTTAAATTTGATCAAAATTACAAAGATATTGTAAAATTGTCACTGTTTTCTTGAAAACTCATCATTTAATGGTTCTGTTCTTCATATTCTTCGACGACACATCAACAACCTACCCAATTGGTTCTACCTAATCAATGGTTTGATTATTCATTTGCCATCGAATTATTATTTGTTATGATGGGATTAGCACCATTAACAAATGATTCTATATAGAGCCGTTTCATAACTTTCATCTTTGTCCATTCATTGAGTGGCAGCTAATTACTAATATTATTAAAATATCCGCTTAAACTCTTCGATTCTTTGCACTCCAAGCTTTGAAAACCTGTCTGATTCGAACAAATAGTATTGGCGATATTAGTTGTTCGAAGTTGAGGCCGGGGATCTTATTTTTTGTATTAATCCAATTAATAAACACAGAATGTTGTCAGTGAAAACGATTAATGGATTTCGAAAGAAAAAAAAATTACAGTTTCATCAGGGCTCGAACTCGAACCTTGGCCCATCGAATTGAATTCTGTGACTGTGACGTTTACCCAACTGCACCACCCCCGCCACACCTAAAAACTTCAAATATACAATTTTAAATTTATAAAGACAGCAATTCCTTTGAACACACTTAATTTTAATTATTTGTTTCTGTTAGAGTTTTAGTAATAAGTTTAAGTGCAATTTTGACTGTACGTAGTTAACCCGGCAAAAAGCGGAAAGATACAGAGAAAAAATTGGTTAGATCGGAATTTCTATGTTAGAGAGTTCTCTCTCATATTTTTCATTCGGGGAGTAATAGTATGTTAAAAAATTTACCATGAACGACTTTCAGACGATTTAAATTGCACCATGCCTTACGGGATAGTGAAGTAAATGTAAATTTATCAAATTAAAAGTTATAATTTTAATATTATTGTTAATAGTTATACGGATTAGCAATAATCTTAATAATTTGAAGTTCATCTATTATTAACTATTGTTAATTGTTCCAAGAAATCAATAAATTATTGTAATAATGAAAGACATCATTCCTTTTCATCCAAATTCAAATCTCTTAACAACCAGGAAACATTCTTGGTCACAAATGATCCAAGCAAATGTAAGTTATGTCCAATTACCTGAAAGTAGAACTTGGATAGATAGGGTGAATTTGTGGTTATCGATATTTCAGACGATTTTCACTCAGTATTTACACATCAGGGAGTTCACATATTACCATCTGGCCAATCTAATCCCATTCAATGGAAACCATCCATGCCCTTCGTAATGATATCCACTTGTATTTATGTTCGACATCAAATTTAACTAGCCTCTTCGGGATGCATATTTACAGACCGATAATGGCTCCAGAATGATGTAATTACATTGATTGTTTGATAGTATATTTATTGTTATTTGTCTGTGATAAACTGATGTGGTTTCAATATTTTTTCGTGATTTTTATGAAGTTGGTCATTGTTTGTTGAATTTATATTATTTATTCTATAATAACAAATTTAAATAGCATAAACTATCTGAGATGTAATATCTACTGTTGTTATTTTCTTATTTTAAGTTTTTAAATCTGTCATTGATGGTGGTTTTGATATTTTCACAAATATTTTTGTATAGGAAATCACCCCTCCGAAATTTACTGTTCAAATACAACATAGTAAAAAACCGGTTTTCCCTCAATATTAGTATGCTCCATCCAAACTCTGGAACAATTTCATTAATTCACAATTGCTATTGACAACTAAAACACTGAAAACAAACAGTCACGTAAAGTCTAACACCCGATGGTTGAGGTTGAGACTACCCCTAGTTCCGTAATGGAATGTCGTCGGAAAAGTTTATTTTTTATTTAAAATTACCTTTAACTTGATTTTATTTCATGCTCTCTAAGAATTACTATTGTTAAGAATATTCCTTGAAGGGAAATAATGTCGATGGATTCCAGAATTCTCAAGCCCACACTAGTAAATAAAGTTCTTACATTCCATGTGAAGATTTTCAAATCGTTATCCTTCATTAATCCGGATCGTTTCCGTGATTCCTGTCCTTTAGGGGCTTATTTACAGCTTTCATAATAATTGGTTTTTTATGGAATGGATTGTTAGCCAATCGCCAACCACCAGAAGAAAGACCATCGCGCTCGGTGGCGTAGCTAGGGACTTTGCCGCTTTTAAAAAAAATAAGACATTTTTCATTATTTTTGTACAATTGCCTAGTAAATAGAAAAACAGCGACGATTTAGGAGTAATATATTATAAAAAGGTAGTATTTAATTAAATTCAATGAGATAAGATCCTTGCATTTCACTCATTCTTTATTTTGATTTGAATGAAATGCTTAATGATGGCAGTTTTTTTAAATTATTTCTTCGATAATGGTTTTAAAAAAATGCTTTAAAGGCAATTATAAAAATATTATCTTTAAAGCAACGCTAATTAACAAAAAGGTTGTCCGGATCTCTAGTGGTATTAGTAATGAAACGTCATCAGCCGGCTATCATTCATTGTTTTAATTGTGTATGCAAGAAAATTAGTGATAAAATTGCAACAACTGACTTTTAAAATGATTAAATACGTGTGGTAACTACTTCAGGCAATAACTTTTTAGTGTAATAAGTTGAAAGTTACTTATTTTGCACCGAAATGTGAAAAAAATTGCAAAAATTCTCTCACCTAATTCGGTAAAAAAAGTATTGAAATTTTAAGAAAATAGTGTTAAATTCCGTTCTAGATAACATTATACATCTGTCTAGTTCTCATTTTACCAATAAAAAACACCAACCAGATGGATTCATGTAATTTTTCTCGCGGCTGATGAAGTCACGTATAATCCGGTCGACTTTTACAAGATTGAACGGCTTTATTTTAAAGAAGATGTTGTGTTAATAAATTTAATCCGTGTGTTAATTGTTTATTGATAAATTACACTAATGACAATTCAATCTTGAATTTAAATTATGGAGCTAATGAAAGTGGTTAGACAATAATTGATCTAACGGAACTGAGTCCGGTAATTAATTTCTCTGACCAAGATCCAAATATGTAAATCAACCAGGAAACATTCCAAGCTGCAAATGATCTAAGCAAAATCTTAATTACAATCAATTAACTAGATAGACAATATTGACTAAGAGAATTTGAGGTTATCGATATTTCCTTCGAATTGTTAAGAGACTCTAATTAAGATATTTCTATAAGGACATTCAAATCCAATTTACTTGAAGCAATTCCTGTCTTCAATATGAATATCTGCTTTCATTCCAAATGACTAAATTTTACATAAGAAATTCATGCAAAAACGAATTAAATAAAATAAAAAAGGAATAAAAAAAAGTTTGATTCAGCTCGGAGGCGCAGACTAATAAGCTAATTTTTAAAAAACGATATTTAAATGTTAAGCAATTAATGCTGGGTGAGTTTACTTATTTTTGATAATTTATAAATACTTCCCTATAAAACCTTAAGTGTGAGTTTTTATATTAGATTAAATCTTAAATACGTGGGACTCAAAGGAGCCTATGTTGAGAAATAAATCCAAAAACATGATCAATAAGTGCGTTTTCTTGGTCATTTCGGAAACTTTTTAATTCACCCTCGTATATTTGAATTAAAATTTGTTTGTTTTTTACATGTTTTAATAAATTAATATTTTGTAGAAAGTTTTTGGCAAATATAATTCCATTATAATAGTTATTTATACAACAAGGTCAATAAGTTCCTAGCGTAACGAGTGCCTTAAGAAATGCCCGAGTATTTAATGATGCTTATCGACCGTGTTTTATATAAATTTTATGAATTTTGAATAAATTAATACAAAATCTTAAAAATTCTTAAAATTTTTATAAAAACAAAAGTTGTTCTCTTCCACACATTAAACCTGTCTTTGTTGCTCAATGCGTAATGCGGGTAAAGGATAGAACATTATTAAATTAAAAATTAATTCAAATTAACCAAATAACCCAGTGTAACGGTTTTGCAATTTTGTTTAACATTAATTTCATTGCAACGATCAATCAATTTAGAGAAACTTTTTTGGTAATAGATTTTGATTTTCTTCGGCACAAATTCTTATATTCTAGTAATAGTTTAATTTTTGTCAATGTTCGTCAAAATTTGACAATAATTAACAGTATCAAAGTATTTTTTCACATAAATTGATGAATTTCGTTTACGGAAGTCACACATTAATAATAAAAAAGCACTATTGGTTTAAAGAATTATTTAATGCCCTTGTGCTATAATAACGACTTTGATAGAACAAAAATGCATAAAATCATTTTATATATTTTCCTCGCCACTACAATGCGGTTGATGCTTTCTATTTACATTTTCTTGGATGTCTCTTAATCGAATTACAATTATGTTTTACATACTTCAAGGTAGGTTCATGGACTATCATTTAGATCATAAAATGGTCCTTTATTCATTCTACAATATATAATAAATAGAGGTGTTTAACTGAAAAAAGATCATTATTTATGGCCTTATTANATATAATATACAAGTCAGTTATATACAAAAATCTTAAATTGCGTGCGGCAAAGTGGTACTTTGTTGCCCTAGTGCGGCAAACAATGGCGGCTGTCAAAACTTATAACAGTGTCATAAACTAACTATAAATTCTTATACAAGTCCATCCGGGATCCTGATGACATCCGAAAAAAATACTAAGGAATTGCACAAAAGGTAGTACTGTTGCAACCGCAACGAATTAATATTAT
>JXOV01001856.1:0-11789 GCA_001014945.1 Clogmia albipunctata
AAATCGCGCTTATTCTTCACTCTGGAAATAACTAAAGTAATGTCGACTTTATGCAACTGAAATTAAAAGACAATTTGATTTAATTTACATTTAATGGGTGTTTCTCTTTTATTTCCTTTAAACTATACACATTTGTCTATCGATCGACTTCACCAAACACAATATCCAAGGTTCCAATGATAGCGACGATATCCGCTAACATGTGCTTCTTGCCGATCTTCTCCAAAGCGGCCAAGTGCGCGAATCCGGGCGCCTTGATTTTACATCTGTAGGGACGACTGGATCCGTCGGAGACGAGGTACACACCGAACTCTCCCTTGGGCGCCTCGATTGCCGTGTACGTGGAACCGGGAGGCACCTGGTAGCCCTGTGTGAAGAGCTTGAAGTGGTGGATCAGAGCCTCCATCGAAGTCTTCATTTCGGCGCGACTGGGCGCCGTCAATTTGGCGTCGTCTGTCTTGATCTCACCCGGTGGCATCTTGTTCAGGCACTGCTCGATGATCCGCAGCGATTGACGCATCTCCTCGACACGACACAAGTACCTTAAAGAGGGAGAATTTTAAGATATGAAATAAAGGTTTACTATTTAAGCCAAAAATCAAACAAATCTTTTAAAGTGTTCAGATCTATATTGAGGTAGTGTGCGGTTCTAAATGGTACGTTTAATTAAGCATTTAAATTACACAATAAATATAATCTAATATTTACAAATTATTTTTTTATTATTTTAATTGAAACACGAGCTAAAATGTTTTAACAAAAACAAAATAATACAACAGTTCGTCAATAAAAAAAAGGAATACGAAAAAGTATGCAATGTAATAATTTATAATTCCTATAAAACTAAAATCAAGTATTAATCAGTTAAACTGTTTTAATAAAAATTCTTAATAAAAACATGACTAAGATTAGCATTTACAAAATAAACGTGATTTACAAAATCTTGTGATATTAGAAATTTTCTTTTTAAAATAATAGTTATTTATACAACTAGGTCGATAAGATAAGGAATTATTAAACACAAGAGTCGTTTAATATCACGAGCGTAGCGAATGTCTTAAAGAAGGCACGAGTGTTTAATAATGCTTATAGACCGTGCTTTAAAGAATTCTTTACTTGTGCTATAAAAATGACTGACAGAACAAATTTTATTTTCATTATATCGATTTTATGTAACTAAAATGCTTAAAAAAAAATTTAGACTCCGTCATTTCTATTTTAAAGTGTTGTGATCCACCCTATTTACAAATGAACAAATTGTAAATAATATTATTGACCCTTTATTTAAATATAATAAGGAATCAGTTGGATTGTGATCATTCAAGTGGAGAGTTGTTTTTAGTTGGAGTTCTTTTACAGAATTATAATTTATTCTTCATAATAAATAGTATTTAACGAAGATCGAATACTTATTTATTTCTTATTAATAGGTAAGATCTTAACATAAAATTTTTAAACAAAATTCTGGACTTTTCCATTTGGAAGTACCATTTATTTCATGTATTGGGCTTGACTTATGAACTGTTTAATTTTTTTAAAAACAATAAGCTACAACGAAGAAACGAGACAAAACTTCATACAAATTAGTTGAAACATCGTTTCATGTTTTCTTCTTTTCGACATTACTTTTAAATGTGTTTGCAAATTTCATAGTCCAATTCAAAATCAATCTTAGTAACCAACTTGTTTCATTCACAGAATTGGCAATTCGTATACATTTGTTTACAAAAAGATATCGTCTTAAAATGTCATCGGATTTTTAAATTGAAATTCTGTCCTCAAAATACGATTGAAACAGGATGCTGAAGATGTGTCTTCAATAAAATGGTAGTTATCAGATTTACTATAATTTTGATTTTTAACCAAATTTTAATTGAAAACTATTGAGTTGTGTAATAGTATTTGCGCCTACAAACAAATTTTAAGCAATAAGAAGTCCTCACCTATCGTAGCAGTCTCCCTTGGTGCCGATGGGGACGTCGAACTCGACATGTTCGTAAGCGTCGTAGGGTTGGGTTTTCCTTAAATCCCACTTGATGCCAGAACCTCTAAGCATGACTCCACTGAATCCGTAGTTGAGGGCCTCCTCCGCTGTGACGATACCGATGTCTTCTGTTCTCTGGACCCAGATTCTGTTTGTGGTCAAGAGGTCCTCCACCTCGTCTAAACGATCTCCGAATTTGGCTGTGAAATCGTAGATATCATCCATCAATCCCAAGGGCATGTCCAAGGAGACGCCTCCCGGTCGAATGTAAGCGGCGTGCATTCGAGCTCCGGAAACCCTTTCGTAGAACTCCATCATCTTCTCGCGCTCCTCAAAGAGCCAGAAGAAGGGTGTAAGAGCACCAATATCAAGGGCATGGGTACCAATGGCCATGATGTGGTTCAAAATGCGAGTCAATTCCGCGAAAAGGGTTCGAATGTACTTCGCTCGGAGAGGGATGTCGATATTTAGGAGTTTCTCCACCGCCAAACTGTAGCACTGTTCATTGCACATCATGGACACGTAGTCCAGACGATCGAAATACGGAAGAGCTTGGGTGTAGGTCTTGTATTCAATCAGTTTCTCGGTTCCTCGATGCAATAATCCAATATGAGGATCCGCTCTAACCACGACTTCCCCGTCTAATTCCAACACCAAACGCAATACACCGTGAGCAGCGGGATGCTGAGGTCCGAAATTTAGAGTCAGGTTCTTGACAGCCTTCTCGACGGGGGCGACTTTACTGTTCCAATTCGGCTGCCAATTCGCCGGAACTTTGTCGGCGAACAAAGTTGGGCCGCTAAACTCCTTGATAAACTCGGGATCCGGGGTCCATTTGCCGGCATATCGTTTCTGAGAACTATAAAGAAGAGTTTTACTTAGTTTTTATAAAAGAACATCCCCTTAAAATCCACTTAATTACCAGTTTTTCTCGAGTAAGTTCGGCTGCAAAAGGGCTGGCGAGAGGGAGACTGGAGCCCGTTTTAACGAGCGTGCCAACGAACAGAACGCCATTCTAGACCACTGAACCTACAACACGGTATTCGATAATCAATATTATTCAACAAAACCGATCAATTTCGTGCGTTTAATAGGAAAAAATACGAGTTTTCTAAAATTCACCTTCTTACACAACAGCTGTTGACGTTTCAACTGTCAGACAACTGTCACTTTTTGCATTATTATAAGGAAAGAAAAGATAAACAATAATAAATCGCTTTAAAAGTCTCAGAAATCGGTGTTAATTAATAGATAAAGCGTTATTGTAGTCGGTAAAGCAATTGGAAGTGATATTTAATCAAATCCCGACCCCGCCATAACGAAAAGAGTGACTAATTGGCAGATTATTGACCTCGATTTTTTTCCTAATCAAGACTAAGCCCAGTTTTCTGGACAAAAGAGCATGGTTGTACTTAATAGACGCCTTATCTCAGCACGTAGCTAGGTTAGGGAGTGCATATTGTGAGAGTTACCCTTCTGTTATTAGTAGCATTCCAATGACACAGAAATGGGAGGTTGTCTCAGGAAAACGGTCCAATCTCCGGAGGATTGCTACTCGGTGCAGCAGTCTAGTGAGCCCCGACGAAGGAGTGACAATGGGGACTCCATTGACAACAACAGCCATCAGATCAGTTCGCAGAGAACGAGTAATTCTCGCAGTTTCAGGCGATTCTCGGGAAGTGGGAAAAACAAGAACAACTCCCATTCCTCCACCGATATGGAGGATATAGTGAATCAATTAGTGCGGGAAACGTTAGCAGTTATCGGAACTATCGTTGACAAGTAAGATTTCATCACTGCCTCTCCTTATTTCACTTTTATTTTGATTTAAATTGGAAATGAAAAAAAAATCCTAATTTTGCAGCGAAAGTGAACTTCCCGGAGCCATGGTCAAATTGCACAGCATCACAGAGATTCCGTCCGGTTGGATTCAGTTGGTCAAGTCCCTAATAGAGGTGGTACCAACGTCTCACGTCATGGGAGCGAGTGTGATAACCCTTCTTTTAGATGATAGTCCCCTCCCCACAAAAGAATCAGTCTTAGAGGTGCCTTTTTAGTCATTCACCAATTTATTCATGACTCATTTCAATTTAAAATCAATTCCAGGTAGCGAAAATGGTATCAAATTTCAAACACGACTTCCAAATTGTGCACAAAGAGAGGAACTTTTGCATTATTCTTGGATGCCTCGCGGAGAAATTGTCCGGCCCTAATAGCAACTTGTTACTGACTGATGATACCCTTGATTACTTATTGACGATCTTAGTGAGTATTTTAATTCAATTATTTAGATGAAAGCTAGTTAGTATTTATTTAGACATTAAAAAATCAGGTTGTTTAATGGAAGACATTAAAATTTTATTGCAGAATTTTATCTGTTTGTCCTTCAAATAATTGAATTTATTTCCTGAAATTGTTTAATCTTAAACTTATTGATTATATTCTTTATTACATTATTTAAATCGGAATAAGTTTACATAATCTATTTTCTTATTTAGTTCTACCACTAAAAATAACTTGAGTTTTATATGCCCTATGCAAAGAAATTCAAATTTTATTGTACTTTAGATAACATTATAGCTCTTTATTATGCTTTTATTAATTTACAATATTTATCTACATGAAAATACGAGTAAATGTCAAGTTTGTAGTATGTTAAATGTTCTTTATTTATTTGTATTTTTGTATTAACAATTTATATTAAATTTATATGTACATTTTTGTATTGAAAAGTGAGCTCCTCGTCATCGATTTAGGTTTCGTAATGTATCACTTTATCGCACTAGTGAACATTTTGAATTTCTTAACACTAGTGATAAAAAGAAAATAATAATCAACGAATATTTTTTTACCAATGTCATATTTCTGAAGCATTTCAAACGATTAACTGCAAGTTTGTCACGGCCGTTATTAAAAACAAATTATGTATTTTTAAAGTAAAACCAAAAAAGTTTGCCGTGCTAGGGTATAAATTACGCTTTTGTCTTTAAATGGCTCACTTTACACTTTTGTACAAATAACTGTATTTTTGTTGCATAAAATCGATATTATAACACTAAAATTTGTTCTGTCAAAGTCGTTTTTATAGCTTTAGTGCTTTGAAGTATTCTTTAAAGTATTAATTTTTTTCTTTATTATTAAAGTGCGACTTCCGTGAAAGATTTACAACAAATTGATTAAATTCCTACAAAAGACAGTTTCGTTGTGACTCCCTTAACTTGAATCAATTTTACGAAATTGCGAGGGAAAAAACGATAAACCGTTCATTCCGAGTAGGTCAGCGTTATAGATACACCCCCTTTTCTCCTCTATGGGGCATTATTTAAACATAATTTAAGCATAATTAAGCGGGTGCGGCTATGACCTTAATTGAGATTGTGTATCAGACTAAATTATCAATTTGAATTTATAAATAACGATCATGTTTTTGTTTTTTTGGGTTAATTTATTTCAAAATGCATAAAATCTTGTATGAAATCCGGTCTATAAACATTATTAAAACATTCTCTACACTCGTTATTTAAAAAAAACCCTAGTGCAACCCATTGACAATGGTTTATCGACCTAGTTGTATAAATAACTATTTTTCCCCTCTTAACTATCTCATTTTTTTCATTTTAGGAAAGTGAAATCAACAAAGAAGTAGTTCTATTTTCAATAATAGCACTAGAAAAGTTCGCTAAAACGAATGAAAATAAAGAGTATATTAAGGTATGTCTGCATTGAATTACTCTTTTTCAATTGTTTTACTAGATTTATCTCAAATTTCAGAACAAATTGAAATCCTTAAACGACAATCCCCTCCTTCGCTTAGAAGCGAAATACGCGGACGTATTCGAGAACTTACTAGAGAGGCAGATCGGCTTCTGCGCCCGATGGTGCCTCGATAATTATTGTAAGTAGTTTAGTACATAATAATGCTGGACAGTTATTGCAGTGAATTACAAATAATTGCCTATAATGGGAATAATTAAATGAGTACATGTACTCATAGTCATACCCAATGATTATCGATTTCTACTTATGACTTATTATTTCTACGTTTCTAAAATTAAAACCACAATTAAATCACTTAAATATTCTATAATTAATTGGAATAATTATTTGACTGATTTTCCAGTATTTGGAAGTTTCGAACAATATTGTACGCATAGGTTTTTGTTAATTATTTATACAAGAGTAACATTACACCTTTTTCATTTTGGCTATAATATTTATTTATTCAACAAGGTCGATAAGATAGGACATTTTTAACCATAAGGGTTGGTTTAAGCCACGAGCGTACGGAGTGCCTTAAAGAAGGCCCGAGTGTTTAATAATGCTTATCGACCGTGTTTTATACAACATATTATGCATTTTTAAATAAATTAACACACAAATTTAAAAGAAAACATACGTTGTCTTAAAATCAAATTTAATTTTTTTGTCTACCTCAAATTGTTTTTGTTTCTTTTTCTAATTCTAAAAGAAAATGCAAAAAGCAATATCTTGCTTCTCTTTCTTTCACATAGGAAATATTATCCGGTAATGGATTGTTTGAAATTTAAAAGGACGGAAAACACTTGATTTAGAATTAATTTGTACTAATTTAAATTTAAACCATCCGGTAAAACAGTCAAAAACACACACATACATCCGCAAATACAGTTAAACCTTACATAACTAAACTGACGAATATATAAATTTGATTGATTTCTTTCACGGAGGTCACACATTAGAGTGAGATGGGAATACTCACAACGAAATTTTCAAATTTAAATAATAAATTTGGCTTTGACGACAATGTGTAATTTCATTAAATTGGTGACTACTGATTTCCATATAAATTTGATGGATTTCTTTCTCGGAAATCACACTTCAATAATAATGAAAAAACACTATTGCTGTAAAACGGTTTTGACAGAAATGTTAGTGTCATAATATCAATTCTGTGCTACAAAAACACATTAAATATTAATAAAAAACAAAAATTCATAACTTTATATATTATACAACAAAATCTCCAACTATTTTTTATTTTTTTATTTGTATAGCAAAATTAACTTTGATTAAACTTCTTTAATAGCAAAACAAAATAATTGAACATTAAATAAATTACATAAACTTATCTGTCTAGAGTTAAGCTTAAGGCATCAGACTTTTCATTTTTACATGTTTATCTTCCTCTTCATTCATTTACATTCCAGTATTCACTTTCCAAAAAGCCAGGCAAGAAAAATAGAAATTGGAATTAATTTCAAAACTCGATTTTTCATACGTTTTCTTATTGAAAAAGCATCCTGACTAGCGCAATTTCTGTTTTATAGTTTTAAAAAATCAAACTATATCTCTATTTTGCAGTTTGTGTAGAGGGTAGGCAGTATACGTACGAAACGATGGAACTAAGTCATATAAACGCCATGCTGAACGTGCGGGACGTCAGCGAGTACTTAAAGATCAGTCCGGACGGGCTGGAAGCGCGCTGTGATGAGTATTCCTTTGAGAGCGTGAGGTGCACGTTCCAGATGGACGCCGGGTGCTGGTACTACGAGGTGCTGATCGTGACGCCGGGCGTGATGCAGATCGGGTGGGCCACGAAGCGGTCCAGCTTCCTCAGTCACGAGGGCTACGGGATTGGGGACGACCAGTATTCAATCTCTTTCGACGGGTGCCGACGTCTCGTCTGGTACAACGCCAAGTGCATGAGCTACGGACTACCCTCGTGGAAAAGCGGCTCCATTCTCGGTTGCTTGCTGAACATCGACGAGCAGGAAATCATCTTCACGTTAGACGGACAACCCGGAGCCAAGCTCAACTTTATCTTCGATCATGTTAAGTGAGTAGTCAACAAAACTTTTTAATTATAAGATTTAATGTAACTGAATCATTTGATATTTTAATCTTAATTTGGTACTAGATTTAATAAAGTAATCGTTTTAAAAAGTAATCAGAAGGAACCGACTATAAAAAGTAATCAGTGATAATGATTACTTTATGAAAGAGTTATATATATGAACTTAGAGTTGTATTCAACATAAAAGGATATTTTCAAATTAAGTATTTTATTTCATAATAATAATATGGTTTTATGTAATTGGTCATTAAATTTACCATTTGAATAATTATTTAATTCTGAATAATTAAATTTGATATTTGAATATGTATTTGGTACTAGATTTTAAAAAAGTAATCGTTTCAAAAAGTAATCAGTAATCAAAAAGAAGTAACCAGTTATTATGATAAATTAGTGAAATTGTCTACTTAAACTAGTGCTGATTATACTATTATTTTTATGGTCTGTAATTTTAATGGAATATTAATTTGATTTTAATTTCAAATACTTCCCCTCTTTCTTTCTTCTAAAACTTATTTATTAATTCAATTTACCTGTTGGTCTTGATTAAAATAAAACTTAAAGTTAATTAGAAGAAAACCCTAGATCCAGCTAGAGGAAGCTTGTTTTTAAGTAAAACAAAAGTAAGTTGGATTCCCATTAGAGACATACAATCACAGTCGTAGATTGTAATTGTGTCTCGGGTTTCCATAACATAAAACAAGTATTTGCTACTAAAATGAATACAGAAAAAAGGACCCTGATATTGTGGAACTGTTTTTCCTTTTCTAATAAAAAAATCAGTTCAAATTTATCTATTATCGATTATTAATGCGTATTGCCAATCACAAAACCAGTAACGAACAATGGTGGTTGTTATTGTGGTGGGCTGTTAATTAATTCCAAAATAAAGACAATCAAATTGAATAGGTGTTTAGATTAAAAATGGTTACTTACTATCAAAGTTGTTTGGTAACCAAATCGGACAAATTAGAAATATTTCTTTTCATGAAATATAGTAAAATAACTTTTATATTTGATTATTTGTGACATTTGCGACATCCGCAGCATCCCTAATACCAATAGTTAACAGTTTGTGGCGAAGAAATTTAAATTGAAGAGAAAATTAACCATTGTGGAAATAAAAGCATCATGTATTTTTCTTTGCTTGATCATGTTATAAAAAATATCTATAAACAATTAGGTATGNGTGACATTTGCGACATCCGCAGCATCCCTAATACCAATAGTTAACAGTTTGTGGCGAAGAAATTTAAATTGAAGAGAAAATTAACCATTGTGGAAATAAAAGCATCATGTATTTTTCTTTGCTTGATCATGTTATAAAAAATATCTATAAACAATTAGGTATGGTTCATCTCTATAATTTAAGAGTATTTAATTAAGGATATGATAAGTATATTACGTTTTAACTTATCTTGACTTGCACAAAATTTCATTTAAACCGAGTTTACTGTTTCGGATTTGGACTTTTAAACATTGCATTGTAGAAAAGAACTTTATTAGGGGTAGCTCACGCCTAACACGTATATGAGTGATTTTTTCTGCATGTGTAATTTTAAGTGCTTAATCATAATCAAATCCAAAATATCTTTAAAAAAAACTAACAAAAAATTAAGGGTGACTTACCTTTAGCATTAAGAAAAAATCTCTAATTTAGTCAAAAACTTATTTTCCATAAAAACGATAAAAAAAACATATTCTATTTAGTAAGTTTTTATACTATCCTACAGATGGTAATTAAATATTCTCTTCTCTTTTTAGAACCGGTTTCTTTGCTGCGGCTTCGTTTATGAGTTTCCAGCAATGTCGCTTTAACTTTGGCACAGAATCCTTTAAATACCCTCCATTGGACTGCAATTTTCAGACATTCAACGACGTCGGAACGATTTTAGATAGGACTATTTTGCCCAAGCATTTGTACTTGGAGCAATTACGGAAGAGCAGTATCAAAGAGAACTCTTGTACTATTTGTTTTGATGTAGTGGCATCGGTCAGGATTGAACCATGTAAACATAGGTAAAATAATCCCTTATTTTCTTTATTATAAAACTGAAATATTAATTTTTCTTAACGATTTTTAAAATTAAATATTAGTTTTTCTAAATTTTTTTATTAAAAATACTAATTATTTTCCATTGCAGAGGATATTGCAACTCGTGTGCAAAGCAACTGATAGACTGTCCGATGTGTCGAGGCAGGATCGTGGAGATTGTACCAGACGAAGACCCTTCATGATAATAAAATGTTAAGAAAAAAGTCCTTTTTTGACAATCAAAAGTTTATTGTTTTTTATTTTCGAGTTTTGTGGGTTTCTTTTTCTTCTTTTTACAGGAAAGAGGATTAGGGTTCTTTTTCAGCTTCTTCTTGAACACTTTCTGTTGAACGAACTTCTCCTTAAACTCCTTTTTGACTTTGGAATCGAGGCGTTTCTTATCAGCACTGTTTTCTACCAAGTTCAATGATTTTTCGCTGACAAAAGATTTACTTTTGTCAGAAGGAGCTTCAAAAACGGGAGTTATTCCATGTAGATAGATGAGAGGACACCCTGGCCTTTTTCTTAGCCACTCCTGAAGGTCCAAGTCTTGCGTACAAATGATGTAGTGATTATTTTTCGACATGGATTTCAGGCAATTTGCTCCAGAAATTGGATTCGATTCATGGCCACATTTGTGAACAGGGAAGGTTTTCGTTAAATTGGTCACTTTGAACAGCTTCTTTCCTAGTTTTTCACTCTCCATTATTACACATGGTGTTGTTAAAAGCTTGATTTCCGATTGGAGATAGTTCTTTAATTGATTTTTAATGTCGAAGGAGTTCTAAAAGAAAAAAAATTAAGTTTATTTCCATTTTTAGGGATATTAAATACTTACATTTAATGCTGCTGAGACAAAGGTGATGTCTATTAAGATCTGGTAAGGTTCTCGAAACCCAAAATTGTATTTATAGTATTTTAAATGTTTTTTAACGCGCTTTTCACGTGTTACCTTCATTTTTATTTTGTAAACAGATGGGTCATATGGCAATAATATCGGCCTAGCCGATCAACTTGTCTTCGCTGAATTCTTGACGTTTTCATCTGTATTTGCAACTGCATGTAGAAAATAGTTTTGACTTCTTTGTATTTTTTCTATTAGTAAACAGACGTTTGTTTATCAAAGATGTCTTAAAATGTTTGTTTATGTCGAAATTGGTGCAAAAGAATTTTCAACTTTCCCAGTTTAAAACTACTAACAGCAGTCCAGTGATTCGTTTATTTGCTTCAATAATGTGATATTATCGATAAGATCTAATAAAATACTAATTCCTAGAGTTAAACAGTGTGAAAGTGAAATAATTTGCAAAAATTGCGAAAATGTCTTTTTTACGAGGCTCAACCAACTATGTCTGGTGCACCACGTCCGTCCTGGGCAAAGGAGCCACTGGAGCCGTCTATCAAGTATGCAAATTTGTGTTTAATTTGAATAATAAGAGAGAAAATGTAATTTTTTGAAAATTCCATTTTTCCATTTAATTATAATTAATTGTTGTCTAATCTCATTACCAAATCGGATTATTAATTATATGCTTAAAAGTTGCTCTTGTGTGTGCGGTTTGTTAAATTTGGACAAGGTTTTTATTTTTGGTTTTAAATTAAATGTTTTCTATTCCAATTTAATCAATTTTATGTTTTAGTACATTGTTCTAAGTAAACATTTACTTATATTATCAACAATGCCTAAAAAGTTTATTATACTTTTAATAAATATATGATTTCTAATTTAATTTATAATTTTGGCATTTTAATCTTAATAAAATTTTGTCTTTGTTCATCAACGATAAACTTGTTTATTTGGAAAAAATAGAGATAATTTTTGGGAAAAATAATTATAAAATATTAGACTGTCCCATATGAAACTTTACACTTTAAGGGGGTTAATTTCGATCGTTCGCCAAAACAATATCTTTTTAACATCTTTATATTAGTTCGTC
>JXOV01001868.1:1579-13490 GCA_001014945.1 Clogmia albipunctata
TATAATAAAAAAAAAACTTATATCGACATGACACTAAGATCATATTAAGAGCTTCCAAATACAGAAAATAATTACATTTATCTTTTTATACAATTCTGTTGAAAAATGTTTACATTTTAGTAACCAATGCTTCCTCTAGAAATTGTTTTATAAACGTACAGTGTTGAATAAAGTATAATTCAATACCCGCTGACAATTACAATTATTAATCAATTTGATTTTTTGCAAAATAAGTGATTAAAAGAAAATTTTGTCTAAAATGCTTGTTTTGGCTTCTAAATGTGATTTAAAAAATATGAATTTTTCGCGGATAAATATCTAATAAATAAGCGAATTGTATAAAATCTTGTAAAATACTGGTTGGAAAAAATCATAATCAAACACTCGTATCTATTAGTTATTAATTATAGTTCATTTTCCCACACGTTGTTAAAATAACTATTATTAAAATGAATTAAAGAAATAAAATCATTTCCAATTTCATTTGTATATCAAACTTTTCATAATACTATCTAAAAACTATAAAGAAATCTAATAACAACGAAATGTAAATATATCTTTATGGCCTATAGCTGTAATTACTTACTGGACTTCGGTGTCACTCTTCTCTGGATCACTATGTCGTAAAATTTCTTGATAACTGCAAACTATAGAGCTATTTTCTAGGCCATAGTATCCAGAAGATGCTTTATCTATTGTAATGGAATATGTTCCACTAATTTCATTTCGAACAACAGTTGTTAGTGGTAAGTCCTTAACACAATATTCTTGTTCTTGAGGTTTGAAAAATTTCATAACTTCAGGATCAAATGGGTCCAGATCAATTATTTTACATTTTGGTCCATCCACGACATACTTGGAATCTGAAAAAAAAAATATCTAAATTAACTTTGATTAAAACCATTCTCTAAACGAAATCTAATATAAAAAAGATTGAATTATTTTGAAATTGCCCTTCAAATATATATAAAGATTTTTCATTTGATTAATCTTCAAACCGTATATAATAAAAATTCGATTTAAGATACCTGAATTAAGATGCAAATCTTTCTTACAGTTTTTTCCCAAAACATACTCAAAGTTCAAAGCAATCAGAATTAAACTCAAATAGTATAGAACACGTTTATATTTTAACAAACTTTCTAATTTGTATTTCTGATTTCTTTTCAGTTTTATAGAAGCCATTGTATCTCACAATTGTCTGTTATAACAATAGGTCTGATTGCCTTTTATACAGAAATTAATCTCAAATTTAAAAAGAAAAAAATCAAATCAATTGTTGCTATAAAAAATATTTTAAATTTAGTAATAATTTTTTAATTGTGTATAACACTTCGGTAAATAAAATAATGCAAAATAATAATTAAATATGAGTATTATAGTCTTAAAATAAGCGTATCGTAGCGTTAAAAAGAATAATTAGGAAACTTAGAAATCGAAATAATCGATTGATTTATGAATAAATTTTTAAAAATCTATATTTTTTCCAAAAAATACATCTCTTGAGAAAAGGACGATGACACGCAGACGAAGCGGTCGGACTACAAGACGAGGCCGCGGAAGCTTTTGCTCCCTGGAACGGAAGAGATCTGGATGACGACGTCATGTACCCATATGACGTTGCAATATTCTCTTCTTCTCTTCTCATTCTAAAAACAAGCCCGTAAATGAAGAGAAGACAAAATGCAACATTCAACCAGACGACGATCAAAAGAAAATTTCAGATCCTTACCTTTTTAGTACAAGATCCGTAGAAAGGAAAATGAAGAATCACGCACGACTACGAAATCACAAAATACGCTTATTACACCTTTCGCATATTATTTATTTAAAATAATGTTTTTAATATAATTTAACTGAATATGGCAAACTGGATTGCAAAGAATGATCATTTGCATTTAATCAATGAAATCATGTCTTTTAATCTGATCATGGAATCAAAGAAATATATGGTCTGCAAAGGTACCAAACATCGAACTCTTGGGGAATCTATGGTAAAATTTTTAAGACTGCCTCTTTGGTTATGCCCAGTAATAAAAGAACACTTTGGACTGTGTTAAAAGACGGTTCGCTCAGATTTCTTCCTAGGATTTGAAAGAATCACATGCATTCTACACCTTTTTACATTGCAACTTTCATTTTGTTCCTCTCCAAAGTTCATTCCGTTCCACTGCAAATTTCGTAATTGTCCGAGCGGAAGTTTTTCTCTGGAATTAAATTAAATTATTAAATCCTATTATTAAATCCTGTTTGTATTGTATTGTACAATTGGACCAAACAACCCATGACTGAGTTATAGCCCTCACTCATATATATAAATACATATGAATGATCACCGGACCATTGCACCATCGTGATTCCTTGGAGTGATGGGTGCCGCCCACCGCCTCCTCCTCACGTAAGTGTTTTCACTATCTACTTTTGTTTTAAGGGAGGTGGATAGGATATATGTGCCAACGACACCGCTCACGAGGGCAGTATAGGTCAAACAGAGTATAATTAAATCCTGTTTGATATATTAAATCCGTTTTGTATTTTTTTTTGTCGTAATTTAATAAAAATTATTGAAATTAATCACTGAAAATGGTTTCAAAAATTTTTATATAAAAATGAAGAAAAAAATTAAATATTTTATATGATATTTTATCGACCAAAAAAATTGTTGCACGTAATTAATGTAATTTTATATGCATAATAAAATATATTGAAACATAAAAATATATCATAATTAGATAAAGCAAACCCCGTTTTGTGGATTTTTTCCCAATTTTCATTTGTAAAATAGCACAAAAACTAATTAAAACTAATTCAATATTTATATGGAAAACATTGACACATAACTTTGATACTCTGGCGGCTTTTTGTAGTTTTAAAAAATAGAAACAACATTTAATGAAACATTTTGTTTCATTCTTCAGACTAGAATAAGAAAAAGAAATGGAATGATAAGTTGTATTTGTGAATGAAGTTGTATGTTTCCATTTCTATTGTACATTTTTCATGCCTATATCCATTCAGTTTTTCAAGCCGTGATGATTATTATGTTTCATTTAGAAAAGTTTCACTTTTTATTGAAGCATAAATGAATAAAAACCAGTACTTTTTATATAAAAAAATATATCTTTTTTCCCTCTCTTGCACATAGTTTAAGTAGTCATAATTCAAAGAGCGGCCCGATAAAAGTATTTCATTAAATTTAATGTTTTTGAAACTGAAATGCGATATTTGTTATTATTATTTTTTAAATTTGTTTGATATGTTGAAGTTCAATAAAACTATTACATATAGTATGAACATAATTATGAATGTAGAAAACGATCAGTTCAATGGGGACGAATAAATAATATAACGGATTAAGGGTTGATGTTACGCTAAGAGTGTTTTATTTTCATAATATATATGGTATTATTTACGACCATTTCTTCTTCAATCTTTTATTTCTAACTAAATACAATGGCAATAAAGTTTGAGGAGTTTATCATCCACACACTGACTTGTTTTTTCATAAGAATTAAGTCTACTCATTGAAGTTGAGATAGAATAATTGCCTGTACCAAAACTTCGAACAGTCGCTTCGAATTCACCGCCACCAGGAGATACTTCGAACTGAATTAAAATATCACTATATCCATTTTGTTCAGGTCCTTTGCCAGCCAAGGATATCGCCTTCAATTCTAATTTTGCACATAGGTCTCGACCAGTACTATTTTCGTTCCCTTTCAGTAATTCTTTTATTTCCTTATTAATGAAACCCACGGCGTATGTAGCAGCTTCTTTTACAACGATTGCGGACATATTAATAGGCATATAGGCATTGCACGTGCACCAATGGTTAGGGATCACTACATCCTCACATGATCTGTTCAATGGCACTTCTTGAAACATGCTCTGGCATTTTGGACAACTTAAGGCATCTGTTAAATTCAAAGGCGCTCGATCAGACAACTGAAGAATGTGCTTCAACGTCATGTGTAAATCATAAGGAGTGGTCAATCGATTTTTGTTTATTCTCAAGTTCGTCACTATTTCTGGATATTCTCTTTGGAACCATTGAGGCAAGGAGAAATATAGAAATGGAAGTCTTTCTTCAGCCCACCCCGTCATCAATTTCCTAATCGGACCAAAACGCATTCCATGATCGCTGAAGAAAACCACGATACTATCTTCTAAGATCCCTTTCCGCTCAATGTCCTTTAACTTTGAGACCATCACTCTATCCATACTAGACGGATCGTTTACGTCATTATGACTGAATGAATTCGTCCAAAATAGCCCAAAAAATGGCCTTTCCTGATACATTTCGGCGAAATCGATCCCATAATTATAAACATAATCTGCTGCATATTGGAAACCTTCACAAAACTTCATTCCATTTTTCCACTTAATCTTCAATAAGTTTTCCGAAGCCTTCATCGCTGGCCTTAGATAATAATCGGTCGGTTGTTTTACAAATCCCTTTTTCAGATAATTGAAAGTCCCTAAACTAGACTCATCTTCTGCATAGCCAGTTACATAACCGTTTTCTGTGAAAGTATTCCAAATCAAAGGGCAATTATCCAATCCGTATAATGTCTTCGGATCGCACACACTATAAGCTGTCTGCTGATCAAATCCGGTTAAAACGGCCATTAAGTTTGGAAATGTGTTGTCATCTATTTTGTTATATCCTTGCAGTTCAAACCAGTTTGTGTCGGAGAGATACTTCGTCGTTTCAGGCATGGCTCTGATTAGGTTCAGTCGAGATATACTATCTATTCCTATCATAAGCACACTTATTGGCCTCTTTTGGGATGTAACATTGAATTTCTCAATCCGTTCCTTCACAGAGGGATCTTCTGAGACAATGACGTGGATATTTTTGTATGGTATTTCTTTGTCTTCGGTATCATTCTTACAGTGAACGTAAATAAATTCACTTGATCGGGGTATTACAATAGAGTGGCGAAAATATGTACAGTTGGAAAATCTGCAAAAAAAATAGACAGAAAAATATAACACATCATATTATAATTAAAACATATTTTGCAATAAATAACTTGATATGTATTATCTAAATTATAGAATGAATGAAATTAAGACTATAGATTTTTCAACTTTTAGAAACTAAATTTCATTTTTATCTTATTTATTTAAAATCTAAAAAGATTAGACAAAAATAAATTGATATTCATCTGGCTTTGTCCATTTGTAATGCAATCGACTCTCGATAATTCGAACCTCTACCGAGGTCCCAAAATCTCTTGATATTTCGAATAAAATACATACAATTTTGTACTTTCGGTAATTCGAACTCATCGGTATGTAGTTATGAATATTGAAGACCAAAAAATTTACGACAGAAAGACGTGTAAACTATTGCGGTGTCATCAAATCGGCAAACACAAACATGCGAGGAGACGATTTTTTTCGATTTTTCGTTTTGTCTTCCCACCTTCAGTCAATTAAATAAACATAGGGCACATGGTCAAAATGAGTGTGAATCAAAGTATACAATAGACTGAGTTGTCGTCACTTGCACTTGTTCTTGCAACTATTTGTAATAATGATCTTGGCCACAGAACGAACCTATAAAGCGATGGGTTTGGCTCCATTAAGTGATGGATTTTTAATGTATTTATATGCGGCCGATCCGTTCCAAGATATGTTGGTCAATAAAGCGATTGTGCCTATTAACAGTGTCCCTAATAAGCGGCGTCCACTGTATTTTAACGGTCCCTTGAAGGTTCGAATTATCTAGAGTGGACCGTACTAATAATACCAACCGCTTATACATTTAATCTTTTCAGTTCAATTGTTGATCTGGTTTTAAATAGTTGTTATTTATTTTAAATTGATTTAAATGATCGATGAATAAATGAATATTAAGCAATAATACTCTTATTTTAAACTTACTCGTCATTATCATCACTTCTATTAGGATCTACTGCTCGAGATATATTCTGATAACAGCAGACAATATTGTTTTTATCTAAATCAAAATATTCTGAAAGTGACTCATCAATCAAAAGGTGTACAGTTCCTGTTTGGGGGTTTCTGAATACAGTTGTTAGTGGCTTCATTTCAGTGCAGACTTCTTCCTTCTCCCGCACAAATAGCTTCATCACTTCTGGAGCAAAAGGATCCAAATCAGCAATTTTACATTGCGGGCCATTCACCAAGTATTTAACTAATAAAATAAATTAGCACAAATTCAGATTATTTTCAATTGAATTTTTTTAGAAAACAATGATAGATCATCAAAACTATTTGATAAAACAAGATTAGCCTGAAAATAATGTCGGATGTTTTGATGAAATTGCAAAACATTCGCATATTTTACAAATCCTCAATCCCAGACCTTGTGATGTCCAAAAAAATGTGACGATAAGGATAATCCCAAATACAAATAAATAAAAATATATTTTACAAAGTTTATTTCATTTATAAATGTCGAAAATAAACTTTATATAATGTGAATATTATATGAAGAAGTATAGTTAATTTGGGAGAGAAACCACTTCTTTCGAAATTTTGACGATCCTGAATTTAAATTATAATTAAATTAGTACCGGGCGGGCAAATTGAGGACAGATAACGGGGTAATGGAAAAAGATAATATGGCAAAAAAAGTCAAATTTGCTGTGTAGAGTTCAATTTCTGTTTCGTACAACAGAAGTGAAAGAAATTGAAAATTATATGAATATATTACTATGACTAATGGTATTTGTGTTAATATATTTAATAATGCATTAAATTTTGTATAAAATACGGCCTATGAGCATTATTAAACACTCGTTACGTTCGTGACTTTAAATGACTTTTGTGTTTAATAATGCCTTACTTTATCGACCTAGTTGTATAAATAGCAATTATCGATTTCCCACATTGAAATAAATCTCTCTCCATTTGACCTTAATTTAATTTTGACTTTGTATTTACATTTTTTTGTTATTTTGGGACTCTCTAAGTATATCAAGTTATTAGCAATTGTAAATTCCAAAGCAATGGTGTGATAATAATAAAATGGAATTTGTATATGGTATAATGCGATATTAATGCAATTTCAAGGTTCTAATAAAATTGATTAGACACCCGAAAATTAAGTAAATGGAATAAGTGCAAATTTTAATATTATATATTCTTTTTTCAATTACTGAATTACAGAATTAAAAATTAAGTGTCTCTTCGAAAATTAAACTTTCATGAAACGTTGGTATCAGTAATAATTGTATAAAGTTTATTTAAAAATTAATAACTGATAAATTTCATTTCATTTCAACTATTATTCAGTAATTCCTATTTTTTGTGATGTTGGGATTTTACAGAGATATTTATATTTAATTTTCTTTTATTGTTTTATTGATGAACACAGAAATAATACTTAACTTATGGAAATAATTACCTTTTGCACTCCCGTATCGAAACATACGCTTTTTTAGATCGATTTGATTTTCGTAATTTTTCACTTTATGGCACTCAGTGAAAATTTTGAATTTTTATTTTACTACTGAAAAAAATGTCATAAACTATCCAACAAATTTGTCCCAAAGTCAAAATTTGGTCTCCATTGTTGCCCTTAAACTACACTAAATATTGGTCTCTGCTTTGCCATAGGACCGTGCTTATGTTGCAAATTAATTAACGTTTCCTATTTTAAAATTTTAATATTTACCGTTTCAACAGCCATCTGCATATAATTTGGCTATTTTTGTTCGATTTTTGGCACATTACGTGCCTTATGACCAAGTAGTTTAGAGGAAACAAACTATATTAGTTTCAATTCTATCCGCTAACGGTAACTTTACAATTTAAGATTTCACTTGAATCAATTTTGTGAAACACGTCAATGTTTTAATTTTCCTTGTAATAATGAAATTGTAAATTGTGAAATTGTAAAAATTTCAGTGCTCATGAGTGGAGTGCAAAAAATGTTATGTCCTGCTTATGTGTAAAGTCCTGTTTTTTAACTCGGAAACCATGAAAAACTCGCCTTCGGTTCAAATGTTTCACACTCGTTAAAAAACAGTTGACTTTACACCCTAGTAGCACAAATAACTATTATCAAATTTTTAACTCACCAATTTCTTTTGAAGTACTCGTATATGTCAATTGCTTGAAATTCTCTTCTTGATACCCCATCAAAAAAACTAAATACACAATTATAAATAATATAACAAAGCATGTTTGACACCGAATACATTTGAAATAATTTATGTTTTCATTGCGGTTGCACTTTTCATTTGGTTGAAAATTTAATAATGGTTTTTCTATCTTCATTTTAGTTTAACTTTTTTCTAACTTGTTTCTGCTTTGCAGCTCAAGATATACTAAAATATCACAAATGAAAACGCTTTGAAACATACTTCATTAACTTTTCATTATAACGTTTGTGTGTGACAAATTGAAGTCACACGAAATCTGTGAATTTGTTTATGCTTTAAAATTTAGATACACAATCTTTAGCCTGATTTTATCGATAACTAAATATTACAACTTTGGTGTTTACATTAATAAGATTTTATCTGAAATAAGCAATTTAAAAAAGGTAAAATTTGTAAACAAAACAATATTTGTAATGTATAATTAGACCAAACAACTCGTTAATGAGTTATAACCCTCACTCATATTTATAATATGAATGATCATCGGATTGTTGCACCAACATGATTACTTAGGGTGATGGGTGCCGTCCATCGCCTCCTCCTCCTACTGTAAGTGTTTTCCCTACATAATTTTGCTAAAGAAGATGGACAGGGTATATGTATCATCGACTCGCCATTAGGCACCTCTGACGTGGTCAGTTTAAGTCAAATACAGTATATGGAAGAGATTAGGGCTAGTTGTGAATAGACAGTAAGGTAAGGGTTTAATTCATAATTTAGCTAATGTTAGTTATTTTTTGTAATTTGTGATTTCCAAGTTTATTATAATTATTTAACAGCCGCATTCATCCCTCAAACATAATAGTTATTTAAACAACGTGTAGGAAAAATTAACCATAATTAAACTCGAGTAGAGTGAGTCACTCACTGGAGTTGTGCTCGGTCGTTTGCGTGTTCCATTGCATAGAACAGTTCATGTGTCCCAGAGCTCTAATGTGGTCCTGGTCAATTTGTTGAATAATATGCCTTCTGTAATGCTCCCTCATTCTAGAGAGTGCAGTGCTGCTTCTTTAAAACGTCTGAGATTGTGGCTGGTTGGATTCGACGATTAGAGGTTATGCAAGTCCAAATATAGTCTATAAAATGTTAATTGTAAGTCCTTTTTCCATATCATATATTTTTCTCTTTTCTTTATTTGTAATGTTTTTTCTCTCTCTATTTATTGTTTAATTTATCTTCATTTTGTATTTTGTTTTTTCTGTTCTCTCTTTAGTATTAATTGGTTAGTTGTACTGAACCCGGACTCGTCCACTTATTTAATTACTCGACGAGCCGTAAACAGCACTCTGTATGATTTAGTTTGTAATTGTAATATGTATTTGTAATTATGAGTTCCGTCAAATAAAATACGAGTGTTTAATTTTGTGTTTTACCAACCAGTTTTTTACAAGATTTTATACAATTCGCACATTTATTAGCTATTTTTCAGCGAAATATGAAGTAAATAATAAGACAACCCAGTACTAAATTAAGGTCTAAGCAACTTTTGATCTCAATTATAGACAACCAACATTCAACACAAAATTTTCTTCATGTAATTTAATTGGAAAAAATTATATTATATAATAAGCCATAGTCTACTTTATTATAGGGACATGAAAAATGTCAAAATATATTTTCCTTCTAGGCTACTAAGATCAATTCTTTGAATCTTGGTACAAAGTACTAACTTTGTGTATTTGCACGATTTGTAATTGTCTGCGGTTATTGAATTATACTTTATTCGGCACGATTAGAAAACATTTTTTAGAGAAAGCATTGATTATAGATCTTGAATTCACAGTTTTTGCATTCTAAGTTATGAATGGCATACAAATTTTTTTAATAAAATTCTTAATGACCAAAGAATACCTCAAAGATGACGAAATAGTTGTCTTATATCTTCAAAAATAAAGGGGACAAAAGAAGTTGTGACAATTATCGAAAATTATTAATTTTTGAAGTCGAGTTGAGGGAAAGAAATATTGAAATATTATAAGTATAATAAATAAGTATTACATTAAAACCTTCAAATAATAATTACAAAAAATAAATTGATCCTTGATCCTTTTCCTTACTAACTGTCTATCCCAAACTAACCCTAAACCTTTCCCTTATACTGTGTTTGACCTATACTGCCCTCGTGAGCGGTGCCGAATGGCGGATTGTTGGCACATATATCCTATCCACCTCCCTTAACACAAAAGTAGATAGTGAAAACGCCTACGTGAGGAGGAGGCGGTGGGCGGCATTCATCACTCCAAGGAATCACGATAGTGCAACGATCCGATGATCATTCATATGTATTTATATATATGAGTGAGGGCTATAACTCAGTCAAGGATTGTTTGGTCCAATTATACATTACACATTACAATAAATGTAATAATTGTTAAAACTTATTTATAACTCTAAATCGATAAAATACCCTAATGTTTAATAATGTTAGTGTCTGTAATTCATTTTTGAAATAACGAGTAGAATTAACATATATCTGTCATCACATCGTTTAAATAGTATTTCTTCATTTACAAAAANATAAATGTAATAATTGTTAAAACTTATTTATAACTCTAAATCGATAAAATACCCTAATGTTTAATAATGTTAGTGTCTGTAATTCATTTTTGAAATAACGAGTAGAATTAACATATATCTGTCATCACATCGTTTAAATAGTATTTCTTCATTTACAAAAAAAATCGAAACAAATTTCCACATAAATTTGATCAGTTTGTTGAAAATCGTTAACAAAAATCACACTTTCCTTTAATAAAAAAAGTGCTTAAAGAGTTCTTTGAAGTACTTGTGTTAAGCTATAAAATCTTCTTTGAATGGTATTGTTTTAAATGTTGGTCGTAAGTTTAAACGGAAAAAAGTTTTAGCCAAACAAATATCCAATGATTCATTAAGATTGCTCAACATTGCGCATTGGTCCAAACAGATTTTTCCTTCAATACAGTTCGTGACCATAACCCAATTGCAAAATTTGGGCCGCTAAACATTTTATTGCCTGTGCTTTATAATCATGAATATGTCAGATATATAAAATAGGTCTTGTGCATTTGTTTTTATTGTGTTGGAAAGCGAGAATTTCGGCAATTTTTTAATTATAGAATAATCGCATTGAAGTAAGATATTTTCATAATTTCGTACATTAAAAAATTATTAGTCCAGGCCTTAACATCAGTAACTTATTTCGAAGTTTTTAGCAATAAAACAATATAATATGATAAAAAAAAGACGTTAAAACTGTCACCGTTAAATCGACCTTTAAAAAGTGTTGAACAGTGTTGCTCAAATATAGATGGTTTGACTTTGGGTGCAGAGGGAAGCTTTTATTAGAAGCTTTTCCTTCATATATTAACGGATTTTTATTCAATATATTCTTATCATGACGAGATATAATAAAAAAAAAATATAATCTTATATAATCATTCTGTTCAATATCAAAAGGTGATTGGTATTAATTGAAATAGTAAGTTTTAAATTTGTACTCCGTCTCTATATAAAAGCATTAATTAATTGCAAACCTTGATTTGATGTCACAGGAAAACAAGTGAAAAAGGTAATAAATTGTATTTAAAAGATGTTCTTTTATTTTAAAAAAAATATTTGCAGATAATTTTTTTATTTGATATCGAAATGGCTAAAGTTCGAGAACTAATAATAAATAACGATTTTGAGGAGTTGACAAAGAATGTGAACGGAAGAAACACAGAAAAGCACATCTACGATCAATTGTGTGAAGTTTACGAAGAATGCAGGGTTAAGGGTGTCACTTTGGAGGA
>JXOV01001869.1:13277-47044 GCA_001014945.1 Clogmia albipunctata
AAACCTGGTTTGGGTTTTGGTAAACAAGAGAACAATATAATTAGAACCAAGTTTCAGTGCAGACAGCTCATAAAACACACACCGCACTGTGTCTTACTTGTACAATCAAATTAGAGGGAGAACCACCATTTGAATAAATCTGAATTGATTGGAGAGAGATAGAAATACTCTAAGAAAATATTTAAATTTAATAATACAGTCGATAAAGTTGATTAGTGAAATTAGAATGCTCACAATGAAATTTTCAAATTAAAATATTCAAATAATAAATTTGTGAGGTTTTAACAACAATATGTAATTTCATTAAATCGGTGACTAATTTTTGTGAAAATTTTTAAATATTACCGCACGCTAAGATAAAAAGTAAATCGTAACAGAACCAATTTGCGTTAAGAAAAATCTACTTTTTGATAAAGAAGTACCCAAAATGGTTAAAGAAAATGGGTTTTTGCCAAAAAGTGTAAATAATCCCAAAAGTTAGTTCCTTTGTTTGTTTAAAAAAAATAAAGAAATAGTGTAAATTTCTTAAAGTTAAGAGTATAATTAGCTCAATAAATGTGTGTCGTGATCATTTTGAATCAGACTTTAACAGGCCCCATAACCTCTCAAAAGACAATCCGCGTGACCTCTTTGTTACTTAACCTTGGTTTAAATATAAAATTGATCGTTTTGAAATTGAATGGACTTTTACTCCAAACTTTTACAGTTTTTGTTTCAATTCAATATTAAGTAACTTATCTTATTTCATAACATTTAACAACAGAATGAAGCATCATAAATGCTTTTACGTTACTAATCCAAAAATAGAATCAATGGATTAATAATTCTTTTACTAAAAGAATCTTGCTTTTACATATGACGAAATTCAAATGGTAAAAATGATAGCTAAAAATACACTAAACTTGTCTATTTTCACTGAAAGTATTTCACATATTTCCCAAAAAAATCATTAATTATTTCCAAAGAATAATACCTCATTTGAGATTTGTTGTTTGTTGGTTGCATTGGCTGAATTTGCAGCTTTCGTCGACCTTTTTGGTTTTTTTGAAGGCGGGTTCGGATTATTTGGATCCGATTTCTTCTTCACATTTTTCGTGTTTGGCAATTTGTTATCCTTTTTCCACTTCATCCTCCGGTTCTGGAACCAGATCTTGATCTGTCTCTCGGACAGCACCAGGGTGTGGGCGATCTCGATGCGCCTTCTCCTCGTCAAATACCGATTGTAGTGGAACTCCTTCTCCAGCTCCAGTATCTGGTGTCTCGTGTACGCCGTCCTCTGTCTCTTTGGCTCCATACCAGGCTGGTAAGATCCGTTCGCTGCAATGAGAGAAATAACAAAAAGAGACTTTGATTAGAAAAAAAATGGTAAAAATTGTGTTAACATTTATGATTGATATCAGTTTACAGGCAAAGATTGACAATTAGAAAAGCTTATATATTTCTCTGAAAACTTTTAAGATAATAGTTTATCCCCGGGGCGGTGCAATTAGTTAAATCGTTGTCCCAGAATGTAACTCCTTGATCAGTACCTTTTCTTCGAAGTTCATTACTCGTTTTCACTATCAACATTCACTGAATAATACTTGTTTAAATATATTTTCAAAAAATAATATCCCCAGTCTCAACTGTCGTACAACTAGTAACGGATCTTTCAAACACATTAGAAATTTGCTACTATTCAATGAATGGATACTGATGAAATTGATGATCCGCAGTTCGTGTGCTCAATTTTAATGAAAAGAACCTGGCAATAAATAGCGTCTACGTAGAATCATTTATTTATGATGCTAATTACATTATGAAACAAATGTTTCGAATATATGATTCATTTGTCAATTGTAAAAGATTTGCAAATGAATAAATAGGGCATTTGAAAAAAAAAACTTTTAAGGGATAGACTGACAGCGGTTGTTGTGTCGTCGTCGAAGAAGAAGAAGTTTATATCCATATTAATCGATTTGTACAAATTAATAGAAATTTTGCTCTTTACACTAATTTAAAAATTAAATAGAATTCTTCTATGTTTAAGGCATAAATTTTAGTTTTTATAGCTACTTTTCATTAAGACAGAATATTGACTTTTTATGATTTTAACTTGTATAATATTAGATTAAATTGATTAGCAAATTATATTTGATCTAATATCGAATTCTTTTACGTACTCGTATAAATCAAATTCTCACACTTTTAACTATAGAAACAGGCTTTACTCAACGATGATCTTATTTTTTCTTGATTTGCCAAGAAATTGTTCAACTTTAATCGATCTCAGGTGTTGTCATTCGCATTTTGTATTAAATAATAAAAGAGACAGCTAATGATGATGTTGCAAATCTTGCAATATCCTCATCTTTTAACCAATGCATTTCCACAATCGACATGCATTGGAAATCTGTCCATAATTCACAGTCACTCAATGGGCTAATGCAATTAACCTTTTCCCATTTGTAAATGCCAATTCGCAATAGATTGGCAGAAAATGTTCTGCAATTAAAACAACTATTCTCTCTCTGCCTTTAATCGAGGAGAAAACGTTGCCGATTGCTTTGTGCACAATTAGCGAAATGAGCAAAATAGGGAAATTGATGATGATTTTCAGCCCAACAATTCCCGTCTGATTGATTAAAATAAATTGCCAGTGTCAACGGCGGAGGCGCAAGAGCCCGAAGAACTGAAGAGAAGGCATTTTAAAGGCGAAAAAATAACCCTTTCAAAGAGACTCTCGAAAAGAAAAGGAAAAGAAAAATAACAGCAGCAAGAAGAAGAAGGGCACGTCTGTCTGCCGCCAAGATAAGCAAGCAATTCGAGATGAACGTCACTTCACATCATAATCAACCCCTTTCAAAATTGTACAAAATTCCTTCATAATTTCGCTTCTCTCTCTGTCTCTCGCTCTGTTGTAATTAATTACAGAACAATCTTTAAAATATATACATTTCCAATTAAGTCCAATTTCAAAGTTCCCTCCAGAGAAGAGATGGAAGCCTGGAAAATGCAAACTCACATCGAATGGATCCTATTAAAAGACGGAATCAGTTTAGCAGATGTCTCAAAAGTTTTGTCCGGAAATTAATATTATTCAAAGGTCTATCAAATATTGAATTTATGATCCCTATCAACCATTCCAAATTATTAATTGCATCTGACAAGAAATAAATCCGAATATTTGGATTTTTCTTCATGTCAAAAATAATTTAACTTTGAATAAATTTCCAAATTCAGCTTTAAATTGATTTCATGTTCTAAATTACTGAAAATGATCAATTTAAATACCATTTAAATAGATTGAGAAACACGATTATTAAATTAATTTTTTTCTATTTGAAAGGTTAACAATAATAAAATTACTTTAAATGGGATTAAATTCAATGTTAAATGATATTCCTTTTTATTTATATTAAATACTAATTCATTCATAATCGGCAATTGAATAAAAATGTTAAATCTATTTATAATTTGAGGTAATGATCGATAATGAGCCACGAGCCATATTGGTTAATTGAAAACAAATCGCAATAGGCCTCGGTTCTAAATTGGATGCCATTAAAATTGATTAGTCGACCAATCACAAAAGGTCATAAATTTGGCTCCCATTTTGGAAAAGAAAACAAAAAACAACTAAAGTTGACTACTTTGATTGGTAATTAAAGCGTGGTAATATCAGTCAATCTGCGAAAAGGGCTTCGTCATTACACTCATTACGAGTTCCACATTTGAATACTGAAAAAAACAACAAAAAATGGAAAAACGAAATAACGTAGAAACTGTAAAACAGTTTCATTTGACGTCTTTCAACCATCCAGCCAATTTACCATCACCAGCTCCCATTATTTACTTATTAAACAGAAAAACGCGCGATTCATTAAAATGATATTTTATTCATAACTTTTTACCGACAAACCGACGGTATTAGAGCCTCCGCAACACCAGCCAGCCAGCAGCAGCAGCAACTGGGCTGCTACGTTGAATAGAGAGCATTTCGGTGGTGGATGTTGTGCTGCGTTCCCCATTGAAGAAAAAATTAATTAATTTATACGAGTTGTAATAGAGCTCCCAGTCTGGTGGCTGGGCTGCTGCTGCTGGCTGCTACATTCAGCCAAATAATCCATTTTCACTGAGTCATTGCCGCTCATGTGCGTGTGTGGATTTTGGAATTATTACGAATATCCGCATACATTCAAAATGTACATACATACCTCAATTTTAGGTATTAGAGGGGTCAATAAGTTTTATACTTTATTCAAGGTACTGTTAAATGTTAGTTTCATTATCTAAAAATTGTAAAACGTCCAAAAATTGCATACGAGTGTTCTCCTTCTTTAACCTTTCACTATCCACAAATGCATTGTAATTTAAAACGAATTGGTTAAATAAAATTTCTCTTTCAATACCTGTAAGGAACATGGGATGTCTTAACCTTAACCAACGGGTTTAGACTTTTCATGACCGTTTGTTTTCAGTATATTATTAGTCATTTATCACATAGACCGGTTGTTAATTGTAAATTGGTTTGAACAAAAAAAAACTCTTAGATTTAAATGTCGTTAACAAAGACAACATGGTGATTATCTTATGTCCTGTTAAAGACCAATAAATAGTTATCTTAGAGTAATAAAATATATTATATATAAAAGGTTGAATGTTCTTTTTGGAAAATCCATATAACGCAAAAACACATTTTATAGTTGCATTATAGTTCAGATAGTTATGTCTTTTGTATTAAATTATTAATTCTACGAATAAATTATTGTTATTATTTTTAATTGGAATCAATTTATTTTAAAATGATCCTTTTCTGTTAGAAAATTCCATAAGCTTGGTCAAATGGATGGCCTATATTTGATGACAACTTATTTTGTAGCTATTGACGGTTAAGTTTTCATTTTATAGTTTTAGTTACTTTATGTATTTAAGTCGCATAAAATTGTTATTATGACACTACAATTTGTTCTGTCAAGGACGTTTTTATAGCACAAGTGCTTTAAAGAATTTTTTAAAGCACTAGTGCTTTTTCTTTATAATCAAAGTGCAACCTCGGTGAAAGAAATCCAACAAATTTATAAGGACATCAGTTTCGTTGTGTATGGTTTAACTCTATTTCTGGATAATTTCACAACAAAACGGATGATTTCAATCTAAATATAACGTTCTAAAAGAGATGCACATATCGGATTTCTCTTTCAAACAGAACATCACGTATTGATCCAATTTAAATTTAACGTATTAATTGAAAAATCAACGTGATATTTTCTATGTGCGAGTAAGAGAAACAAGATATAGCTCTCTCCACTTTCGCATGGAATTAGAAAAACAAAGGAAAACAATGTGAGAGAGACAACAAATTTTAACATATTTTAAAATAGATTTTAAGAAACCGAATGTGGTATGTGTTAAATTATTTAAAAGTGCATAAAATTTTGTATAAAACACGACCTTTGAGCATTATTAAACACTCGAGCCATCATTAAGGCACTCACTACGCTCGTCGCTTAAAACATACCATTTGTTTAATAATACCCTATCTTATAACCTTGTTGTATAAATAACTATTATGATAATTTCAAATCAATAATGAAGTAAAATTCAAATTTTAAAAATTGAAAGTGTGGAGAATATTTATTTCAAAATTTCGAATTGCCTTCAAGTTTAGGCCTTCCATCTGGCTATGCTTCGGAAATGTATTACTATCTTTTTCTTCATATACCAAGGAATCATTTAATTTCCAAATAACATTTTTATTTCATGTTATTCAATAGTTTTAATAGTTAAATTCAGATCTCATTGAACAAAGCTGTAATTTCTCCTTGTATCTTTCATTGTGTAAAAATTTCTTTACATTTTTTCAGCTCATCCGATAAGACTTGTGGTAACACCCAATATTTTCTGTTACTTTTCGGTACATAGTTTTGAAATTAATACATATTAAACCATGCTTGCAGACAGAATAATTCCATTTGGCTGGAAATAATGGCTGTTGTTGCCGTTTTAAAATCGAACAATTGACGTCGGCCATGTGTGTTGGTGGAGATGCCAGACGTCGCTCTTTCGGTCGTCGGCTGGGAACGAGCTTTTGATTAGGTATTTCAACTGAAACTGCCGAAAGCAGACTGTGAAACATGAGTTTTTGCCATTGAACTTGAAGGCGAAATAATAATAAAAATTGGCAAAATATCATTCAATTTTGATTACTTTTTCAAGAAATGAGTTTCGAGTAGAGAAATGTAATAGTCATTTGATCACATTTCACAATTTAGACTAAAATAGATCAGTCCAAAGGTGAATTGAAGAAATTTGTAATTTTGTTGTTAAGGATATGATTGAATTGGACTCTATTTTTAACTTTTAAAACAATTTTGATGAAATCATGATGTAATGTCACCTAAGAGGCATTTCACCAATGTATCCAAATTAATTCCAAAATTATTGTTTTAAACTATAGCATTTCGATGAGTTTTTTTTTAGAAAGTCTGAGTAATTCCAGTTTTAATTGATATTTTCATTGATAATTTTAAAATATACTAACTTCTTTCTTAATGATGAATATAAAAACCAAAAAAAGTCTCTTTTCTTTATAGAAAACGCTATTTAAATACATATATTTTATCAATTGTATCCTTTGAATTGTATTTTTTCAACTAAATAAAAGTCTTACTAGTGTTCAAACACACATAGCACTTAATCAATTACCGGTTAATTGACGAGGCAGTTTGTTTTAATTGTTGACCGACGAGTAATTAACCAGTAATTATCAATTACCGAATTACTGGTGCTATTGTGGTGATAGTTTGTGTCAATTTATCGAATTGTAATAATTCATTATTCAATGAGAACGCGGATAATTATTTGACTATTTGATAGGCCTAATTGCTGGGAACTGAACGCGAGAGAGACAGAGCTACAAGTTCTGTTTAAACATTGTTATGCCATGGCTAGGGTGGGTAATCATTAACTGGATAATGGATTATATTGTCGGAATGTTAATTAATTATATCTACGAATACCAATGGTAATCGGTGCTACTTGTGGAATTTGACAATAATTTTGCTGACATTCTTTGGGGTGGATTCAACATTCGAAGAGTAGAAAAAAATCATCGAAATATCTTAAAAGACTTAAACAACAATGTAAAATACAATTAAAATAATAAACACATCATTTTATAGAAAAGACAATTGAATTGGTTTTTTCTCAAACACATTGAAGATTTTTTTCTCTAAACCAAGAAGTTCAAAACTAATGAATTGCTTTTGCTATCTCTGTGTGTTTTGAATAGGTACACCAGTTCTAGTTTAAGAAGAGCAACCATGGACTGCAAAGCAATTGCGAAAGTTAAGTTATGAGCCTGTGACATTGAAAATATTTGTGAGCAATAAAATTAAATACCGCCTCTATTTAAAAATTAAAATTGGTGTATTAAGGGACGAGAAAGAATTTCGTTAATTGGTCGCTCTAAATTTCAAACGTTTATAGCGGTTTTAATTTTTGCTGTATTTCAATTTTGATAATTGCAGTTGATTAAAATAAAATACAGATTCCATTAACACTCAATTAAATTATTTAACTATAGCAATTAATCGGTCGATTTTTAAATAGGGTGGTATTTATTTTTATTGCTCACGAATACTTTCAATGTCACAGGCTCATACGAATCCTAGTAGAGGAAGAATGCAGGTTCTGTGGGAATGAAGCGGAAACTCCCTTCATCTTCTTAAAGATTGAATTTCAATAATTGCACAGAGGTGGAAACATCAACAGCGCGAAAATCCAAACCCTGAACCACATTTTTAAAATATAAGATGAGTTTTCATGTGCTCAAAATATAATTCTTTCTCCAAAACATTTTTAAATATCTAACAAAAACAAAACCGAAACTATTCCAAAATCAATATTTGTGTTTTCACTCCCCCAATTCTTGGAATGCGAATATCATCAAACATTTGGCCACAACAAATACAACAATTGCAAAGTACAAATAAATTGAGAGTTCCTCCCGAATGGTGTTGTTTGTAATTGGACTCATCATCGCATCATCATCATCTCAATCGTTCAATTCAATATCATCGCCGGGGAGGATTTGAGATTATATTATATATAGTGGATAAACAGCAACGGTGACTTGTAACTTTTTCGGCGCTTCTTCGTTACTTGCCTCTTTTCTGGCTAATACCTCACGCGCGCTCTGCCGCTGCTGCTGCCGCCATGCCATGTGACAACAACCGGTAGTTGTCTAGCAACCGATCAATAATAATAACAACCCAGGAATATTGATTTTTCCAAACGTGACCAGCTCTCAAGAGCAACAACTGGATTCAATTGATAGATTCCACTCACTTTCGATCTTTTCATGAAAATATACTTTGTTTTTCAAAGACAAAGTTTTGTTGTCCCTAATTGACGAATGAGATTTTTTAATAGTTTGATTAAAATGATTTTTTCACTAGTGTGCAAAATAGTTATTTGTGCTACAAGGGTGCAAAGTTAACTATTTTTTAAGGAGTGAAACGAGTGTTTCCGAGTTAAAAAACAGGACTTTACACATGAGAAGGTCATAACGCTTTTTGCACTTTACTCAAGTACTGAAATTTGTAATAAATTCTTTTAATTTCATTATTTACAAGGAAAATTTAAAATTTTTATGTTTCACATGAAATTTCAAAATGGTATGGAAAAGTAGGCACTAACGATAATTTGTCCTTCACCATGGCTATTTAATTTTTGTAAATTTTTTTTTATACAAAAATATTTGTAATTGATCGATTTCAAATCTAAAATAAAATACCGAAAAAAAAAATTTAGTATGAGTTTACAAAGGACTGTGAATTTATTATCTTCAAATTTGGTTGTTGAATTGCACTGTGTTTTTTAAAGTTACCGTTAACGTTTTGAATTCAAACTAATAGATTTTGTTTTCACTTAACTACTTGGTCATAAGTCAAATGCCTATTTTAAAATGGCTTGGAACATTTGTTAGCTTTAGTTTACGTAAAATAAATTTCAATTTCAAGCAATATTAGGCAATTTCTATAATTTATTTACATTCCAGTTAAGCAGATTTATCTCTGATATCTACGTAATGTACCAAAAATCGAACAAAAATAGCCAAATTATATGCAGATTGCTGTTGAAACGGTAAATATTAAAAATTTGAAACAGGAATCGTAAATAAATTTGCAACATAATCACGGTCGTATGACATTGCCGAGACCAATATTTTGTGTAGTTTAAGGGCAACAATGGCGACCAAATTTTGACTTTGAAACAGTTTTGTTGGATTGTTTATAACATTTTTTTCACTAGTGATATAAAAGTTGTCACTGAGTGCGATAAAGTGAAACATTACGAAACTCGAATGGATAAAGAAAAGCTTTTGTTTCGATACGGGAGTGCAAAAAACAATTTTACTGAAGAATTAAGTAAAATTTAAAATATTATACAATTCTGTTGAAAAATGTTTACATCTTAGTAGCCAATGTTTCCTCTAGAAATAGTTTTATAATCGTACAGTGTTGAAAAAAGTATAATTCAACACTCATAAACAATTACAAATCGTTTAAATAAAAAAAAAATTAGTACTTATCAATTTAAATTTTTTCACATTAAATGACAAAAAGTAAAGTTCTTTTTAATTGTTGATTATGGCTTTTAAGGTTTAAATGATGAGTGCTATAAAAAAATAGCTAATAAATGTGCTAATTGCATAAAATCTTGCAAAAAACTAGTTGGAAAAACACATAATTAAACACTCGTATACATTAGAACTCTACTCGAATTTAATTATGGTTCATTTTTTCCACACGTTGTTTAAATAACTATTATAAAGGATGTTCTTATTCATTAAAGCTAATAAATAACTTAATAATCTTTTATAGTTATTTTAATCTTCAGGATGTAATATTTTCATTTGAGTATTTCGTAATTGTTCAATTATCTATAATATATTAGAAATTAAAGTAATTTAGGATTCCAAGGAAATAATCTTTTTCAGGTCAAACTTCATTCGCAGGGGAGTTCTACAAGCATTAATAAAATTGTTCTTCTGCTATGGCTTAAGGCTAATTTTATTATTACGAAATTATTACTAAAGAAATAATATTATGCTTAGTAGATAAGTAATGATTCATAATAATGTTTTCAACATACGATTATGTTCCTCAGAGAATGTCGATTTTAAAATACCTGTTTAATTAAATGGCTTAATTATGATTGTAAGAACATTAATTAGTTCCTAATTAAGAAATCTCAAGAATAAAAGTTTAAAAATGTAACTGATCCATAGTTTGGTTAGAGATTTGGCTTCTTGGGCGAGCGGCGTCTGAGCTTATCAATTTTTTCTTATAGTCTTGACGGACACAGTTTTTAAATTTTGGTCAGCTGGATGTAATAGACACTTGATCTGATAATCGACAACCGACGACGACGACAACAATTTCAGAAGCACGGGCATCAGTGACTTTCAGCTTTGCGGAGCAGCAGTGTGGATCATGTCACGACTTTTATTAATCGAATCAAAAGAGGAGAGAAGAATAGAGATCCGAAAATTGTCGTGTTATTTGTTTAGGAGTGGTGGACAGGAGAGGAATGATGAATGAATTGACCACTGAAATCGAGCCAATGTCGCTGACCCAATTTGTTACTCGTTAACTGGACCAAATTTTTCATTTCCATCCCGAATCCAAACACTTTCCCAAACCGAGAAAAAAACCCGATAAAAAAGTATAAAACTGAGTAATATATTCACAATAAGAGAAAAAAAGATAAATAATGGATAGACTGAGAAACACGGAACAAGTGACAAAGGTATTTATAATGCTTATCAACACGAGATCTCTTCCCCAATGTATCTGTCCGTGTTAAATAACCAAATTAATGAGATCCCATTTATCATTTCCAACAACCAACCAACTTTCCGAGGCACTTTACCGGCAAATGCGTTCAAACTGTTGCCAATATCAATTTGTATTGTGACAATTTCAAGGTTTATAAGAATAGCTTTAAGTCTTTAAAATTAGAAAATCTTTAATATTTTAAAATATTTTTGTATTAAGAATAATACTCGTATTATTTATTTAGGCAATACCAGTCATTTAAAATGTAAGGAAATCAGTTTTTGATTGAAATGTTTTTTCTAAACAATTTATAAATTTTATATTTCTAACACTTCTTTAAAAATCCCGATGAATTTTGATTATTTATCAGTACTTTTATGTTAAAATGTTTCTATGGCTAAACTGGATTACAGCAATTGTAATATAATATTTTTTCTATTTCGTTTTAATTATAAAAGGGATTAAAAAAATACTATTCTTTATTATTGTACGATTGTACTATATTGTCTGAAATTCACGCATTGATTTTAACATCCGGATCAATTCAAAAGTTCATATTAACATCAGTACAGGAAGAAATTTGTTAAAATTTATTAAATTATAGTGTACAGACTAGATCCAGAAAAGGTGACAATGCTTATTTTATTAAGTATTACAATTAGGTTATTTTATTTATGTGAACTTAAAAGACTTCCTTTTAAGATTTTTTACTTAACATTATAGCGATTCACATTCGGCAACATTCTTACTTAATTCTATTGAAATGTTTCGTGATGGTGTACTATTCTCTTCCACAATTAAATAATTATTTTTGTTTCAAGGTGATTAAAGTTTCGGTTTTCAAGAAGGAAGGCTGTTTCCGCTAGGAGACGAAGTCGACGACGCGAATAGCTTCCTGTGAGAAAACTGAATTAAACGTCGAGAAACGAATGCTATTTTTCCCAATTTTCATTTGTAAAATAGCAAAAAAACCTATTAAAATTAATTAAATATTTATATGGGAAAGATTGAAACATAACTTTGATACTCTGAGGTAGTTTTAAAAAATAGAAACATAACATTCAATGAAACATTTTGATGTTTCATTCTTCAGACTAGAATAAGAAGAAGAGGTCGAATGATAATATGTATTTGTGAATGGAGTTGTATCTTTTCATTTCTATAGTACATTTTTCATGCCTCTATTCGTTCAGCTTTTCTAGCCGTGACGATTATTATGTTTCATTTAGAAAAAGTTTTACTTTTTATTGAAGCATAAATAAATGGAAACAAGTATTTCTTATATCAAAATCGGGAAAAATTCTTTAAACCACTCGTGTTTTTTCTTTACTATTACAGTGTGACCTTCATGAAAAAAATTTATTGAATGGAGCAAATTTTTATTAAAGGTATTTTTATATTGGAATTTATATAATTTACGAATTTTAACGGTATTACCAGATAAGTTGGCTATTTAAACGGATATATAAAAGCAAGCACTTGTGTGATCGACGTGAGGGAAGACAAGATATTTCCTGTGTAGAAATAAGAGACGACAAGAAATTGTTTTACCTATCACACCATAGACTGAGAAAATAAAACAAAGTCTGAATTTTAAATTGGAATTTAATAAAACGATAATTTTTTAAAGGTTTTTGTGTGGATTTATTATAAAACACATAAAATGTTTGGTCGATAAGCATTATTAAATACATGAGCATTTTGTAATAACTATTGAGTTTATGAGTTTATATTACATGATTTTATAAATTTTCATTTTGCAATTACTTTTTAAAAAAAATACCAATAACACCGCATAAAGAATCGACAGAACTCAAATCGAAATCTGATAATAATACAGTTGCAAAACTCGGGATTCGGTCGCTCCCTTCCCTCTGAGATTATTATCATTAATTTCCATTCAGCATTGTGTTAATTTTTCCGTAATTTTTCACCGTATCGTCGATGGGCATTAAATGTGATTTAATTTCGGAATTATTTTCTCTAGCTACGAAAAAAAAGCAAGAGAGTCAAAGATGAAAAAATGGCGCGCACCGGAGAAATATAATAATGAGGAGAGAATAAGAATATAAATTGATTGACAGGTAATTTATTTAATTTACCTTTATTATTATTTTCAGCGTGTAGCATTTTTTCCACATCAAAACAACATGACCACAGCACAGAAGGAGACGACAATCGATGGGGAAATAAATTGGATTTTGAAGACTCCTATCGATCTCTGGGCAATTTCTAAGACTTTTTATGAGCCCCGTCTCGTGGATCAGTTGTCCGTCACAGGGTCCCGGTTCGATGGTTACAAATTGCCAGGCATCAATCACACCCAAAGCGAGCCTATTCCAGACTCTTCGAGGCAGTAGAAAGAGAGATCGATTGATCCTCATTAGGTGAAGCAGAGGAGACCGACCCTTTGAATAAAGTGCAGAACAAAAGAAGCGACAACCAGCCCGATCCTGTCACAAAGAGAGCCTCATTTGGATGTGATTACAAAAACATTAGGAGCTAATTTTTCAACTCAAGGACCCTCCACAATCACTACACTTCAAAACAACACCTAGCCCATTATCCAAGTCCAACTCATATTAGCACTAAAGGAGGATGCTTTGTAAATGTTTTGATAAATTGGCGTAACCAAAATCGATTTATTTCCCATTTTTAAAACATATACTGATCTTTGTGTTTATAGTTTTGAGCCCATTGTACTAAGAAATGGTGATTTGGTTTTCAAGCTGCAGAATAAGCGCCATTTTCTTATAATACTCGAATTTCAAATAGGTTTTCAATAGCCTCAAATATTCAATCAAGAGTAATAGATAAATGTGTTAACAATATTATTTATGAATAACGAGTAAATGAATTGAGGTAATTGGCATGAAATACAATTTTGTTTTGTCTTTTGCTCTTATCATTTTCTATAACGATTGATTACATTAGTTAAGCATTTATTTTCTGGGACTATAAAGATCATCTTTTCTTCTAAAACTGTTATATGTTTTTAATTTGTACTAATACAGATTTCAAAGTTCTAAGTCTCTTTGATAATATCAAATACAAATCCAAAAACATGTACAGTGGAATTCGGTTAAAATGACTTATAGTGGCCAATTGCTTATAATGATTACGAATTACTCAGCGTTTGGTTTCCAGATAAAATAATTATAAAAAAGTCAAATATATTGAACCCGCTTAGTATGACGTGTTTTTCACTTTCCTTCAAAGTCATATTAACCGGATTCTACTATATTTTAATGAACTAAATTCATATAAAAATCTTATGTAACAATAGTGCTAAACCCTGTCGAAAAACAACGTAATGAAATAATATTATTATAATTATATTTCCACACGAAAGCAATACTAATGCAAATAAAAGGATTTAAATTAAAATTTTAAGAAGGTTTACTATAAAATCTGATAACTGCCATTATTTTATTGAGGACACATCTTCCAGATCCTTTTTAAAACGAATTTTAAAGAAAATTTCCATTTTAAATTTAATTCACTTGTCAAAGTGAGTCAATACATTTAAAACGAACAGAAGGTAAGGTTACTGCGTCAGACGCAGTGAAACAATCAGCTTTAGTATGAATTTAGCATGCTGTGCTTCTGGCTGGCCCAGTACAAATATCGATTTAAGGAATTCTGCTTCTACGAGCTGAATGGATTGATTTAACGATAATATTTCCTATAGTTGCATAGAAAAACAGTTCAATTCTCGTTTAGTCATCATTTGAGAAATTTTTCTAGCACTAATTTTAACATTTTTGCGATATATTTTAATATTGTGTGCTTACTAGTGACATACCTTTTTAATTAAAGTGAAATAAACATACACTGATTTCTTTAAAAAATACTCTAATTTAAATAAATCTTAATGAAAAGTCATGTAACATCCTCATTCATTCTATATTAAAGTTATTTATGACAAAATTTCGAACTAAAGCAATAAATTTTTATGGCTTCGGTAAATCGAACGCAAGAGAAAATTTCTATTAACCAAAACCACGCGGTAATTCGAACTCATCGTCGTCCAATACTCAACAATTCAAAATTTGTTGTTACAGCATTTCAGATACCTTCTCTCTAAAATAGTTATTTGCGCTACAAGGGTGTAAAGTCAACTGTTTTTTTGACGAGTGTGTAACATTCGAGCCGAAGGCGAGTGTTTCATCGTTTCCGAGTTACAAAACTGGACTTGGCACCCGATCAGGTCATAACGTTTTTTGCACTCCACTCATGAGCACTGAAATTTTTACAATTTCACATTAAATTTCATTATTTACAAGAAAAATTAAAACATTGACATGTTTCACAAATGTTTCAAGTGAAATGTTAAATTTTAAAGTCATCGTTTACGGTTGGAATTCCTCTTAACTACTTGGTCATAAGGCAAATTTTTTTATTTTATTGGGACATGGAACATTTGTTTGCTTTAATTTATTTAAAATAAATTCCATTTAAAGCAATATCAGGCAATACTTATAATTTACTTCCACTACAGTTAAGCAGATTTATCTGTGATGTAATGTGCAAAAATCGAACAAAAATAACCAAATTATATGCAGATGGCTGTTGAAACGGTAAATATTAAGTTTTAAAATCAGGCCTCGCTAATTAATATGAAACATAATCACGGTCATATGGCATAGCCGAGACCAATATTTTGTGTAGTTAAAGGGCGGCCAAATTTTGACTTTGAAACCAATTTGTTGGATAGTTTATGACAAATTCTTATTCACTAGTGAAATAAAAATTCCAAATTTTCACTGTGTGCCATAAAGTAAAACATTACGAAACTCAAATGGATATCGAAAAACATATGTTTCTATACGGGAGTGCAAAAAAAGCTATTGAGCACTCGGAGGAGCAACAATGAAACCATTTAATAGTTCAAACTCACGATAATTCGTAATATTTTAAGAATCCCTTGAGTTTGGAATTATCGAGAGTCGACTGTATTTAAAAAGGGTTTTATTAAAGTTGTTTAGGCTTATGTACGATGCTCTCAACAATTTTATATTTTTTTTAAATGGGAAGATACCCTTTAATCCTTGTTCCCACCTTAAGGTCTTTTACAATTATATAATAAAATTTCTTTAATGTGAGGTTCTGAAATTCATTTCAAAAATTAAATGTTATAAGAAAAATTACATCATCGTCTCCAATTTAATACCTTTTTCTTTAATTAAAACTCCCCTAAAATATGTAAATTAAAAACGCCTCAAAACAATCATTTCTCACTCATTTGCATTAATTTACAAGAGATGAATTACGTGTACTCGTATTCCTAATAGAGAAAATAATTTCTTGGTGGAAAATGCATGAAGGTCATCGATTATTATTCCAGTTGAAATTGAAATTAGCGGCATAGGTGGTCGGCGAAAAGGCGGTAAATGGAAAACATTACTCGAATTTGTATCGTTGAGCTGGGGACAAAAACCTGACCACAGGTTGTGTAATCAGAAGTCTGTTATTCGTGTTCCATTGGCAGCTATCAAGTGGAATACGAATAATATTTTGGTTATTGTTTATTCAAATTACTTCAACACACAATCAATCATTTTTTCGTCGTCGTCGTCGCTGCGTCGAAATCGAAAGACATTGTATGAGCACAGAGCAAAAGATGATGATGACGATGATGGAGAAGAAGAAGGGCGAGGAGGAATGAAGGGGTTATCATGGGATCCAGATCAAATCCAATTAACTGTCGAATTCGTTATTATTACGACCTGGACTAATAATCAAGAGGAGGAGGAGGATGCGGAGGGAGGAAGAAGAAAAACGAGTAAAATGTGGATATGATCTCTTTGAAACGCGTTCTTCTGTTAAGCTTCTGCTGCTGTTGCTGATGATGACGATGATTAGCGTCTTTTAAAACAATCCGGAGGAGAAGAGATATTTCAAAACTTGTCACACCTTTACGAAAATTGGAAAATGCCACCGACTTGAATTTTCTCATGGACTGATTTAAGGTGTGCAACCATATAACAAATAGCCTCGCTGATCATCAGCCACTTAATCTATGGTCATTTATTCACCAATGAAACAAAAAAACTAGACGAATAATGGAAAAGAGTGAACGCGTTTTTCTTTTTCTCTCTGTTTTGAGAAATATTATTAATAACTTGGCTTCGAAAAATGACAAATAAATTGAATTAAATGTGTTGTTCAGATCTTTTTTTCATCTGTTGTTTTTTTTTTATTGGATTGTATTTATATCACCATTCCACAAGCCACAATAAATATATGTATAGAAAATGTGAAATGTGTGGTCTTTTGTGTTGAAATAAACACGACATTGATAATCCAGGGGCTTTTTTGTTTGTCTCTCCTTCGGCGACCATCTCTCAAATTAAAGTGCCTAATGAAACGACGATTCACATTATTCAAATGGAACTGAACCCCGAACTGTGTAGGTGGACAAGGAAATGCTGCCCGTCTTGGACACGTCATGAGGAATGAGGAAAATCCATTATCACGAAATTGGCCAAACCGTTACCAAAATGTCAGATTTCCTGAGTTGGGCCCCAAAACCGATTTTCGACCAAAAATGTCCATCGGCTCTGGCATTTCGTCGGAATTCCGAAAATGGGGTTGAAATAAATCACACTGACCAGTGGGATTTGAGACAAGAAGAAAAAGGGGTGGCGTTTTTAAATGAACAAACTACATTTAAACACTTTTTCCCATAAAAGATTCATACTGTTTCCCGGAACTCTTTTGCGTCAAAAAGGCTAAATGTAACACCATAAAAGGCTACACTGACTCTGTCTAAAAATATTTCTATTCCATAAGGAGTCTATAGGCTTGGTTTTTAATTTGAATGTCTCCATTTTTTAAGTTCAATTCTTTTAAATGTTTGAAAGGGACCTTCCTTCGTTCCTCAAAAGCGCACCTAATTTGCAAACCAAAAGGGTACTATATTTAACATTATCCAGTGTCCTTGTTATTAAACTTTTAAAACTTTGGATAAAATAATAATTAATCATTAAAATACAGAATTCTGATAATTATATTGTATTTTAATCCGAATGTTTAATAACGCTTATTGACCGTGTTTTATAAAAATTTTATGCAATTTTAAACAAATAAACTTAAAAATCTAAAATATATCGGTTTTGTTAAATTCAAATGAAAAATATGTTAAATTTGTTGTCTCCCTCACATTGTTTTTTTTACGTTTCTAATTCCACGGAAAAATGGAGAAAGCTATATCTTGTTTCTCTCAATCGCACATAGGAAATATCACGTGGATCTTTCAAATAAAACGTTAAATTTAAATTGAAGCAATCCGTGATCTTGTATTTAAGAGAGAAATCCGATCCTTTTAATGAAGAAAAACCACTGATGCTTTAAAGAATTTTTTAAAGGGCTTGTGCTATAAAACGTTTTTGACAGAACAAACTTTAGTGTCATTATATCAATTTTATGGGAAAAAAATCATAAAATTTTGTATAAAACACGGTCAATAAGCATTATTAAACAAAAGGGTTGTTTTAAGCCACTAGCGTAACGAGTGCCTTAATGAAGGACCGAGGGTTTAATAATTATTATTAATTATCGACCTAGTTGTATAAATAACTATTAATCTGAAGTCCTTTTTATATCATCGTTAATCCAAAGAGCATCGCATCACATCGTTTTACTTTAAAGTTATGCAAATGAGTTGCCCCCAAATTTGCAGAATGAAACGAGTAACAAATGTAATTCCGAAAAGGGGGTTGAAACAAATCAGACTGACCATTGAGATTGTTGATTTGCTTTTAGCAAGAAGCAAAAAACGGGGAAAGGGTTAAACTTACCAACTCCAGCAACGTGGATCTTCTTCATCCAGGGATAGATGATGCGTTCGCCGTCCGTCGTCGTCTCGTTGGCATCATCAATCTCCGAGTCTGAGTCGCCCATATCATCATCACAGTTGGACCCCATCTCGTCCGGGGACCGGTCCAGCATCAGCCTGTCCTCGTCCAAATCGTCCTGCAATCGTCACCAACACATTAGTTGAATCATCGAACAATAAATTCGTAATTTGTAATCTTCCAACATTACGGAAACCGTTCCGATTAGAAACTTGAGAACTATTAAGGTTACAGAAGTGACATGTATATTTCGAATTTATTAAATGTATAATACTTGAAAAACCTTACACCATGGTAAATAATATTTCTTAAATTTCTTTTACCTCACTCATGCAAATTTTGTAAAAATGGATTTATCTTAAAGGGTGTCCCAAAATTAATGCAGCTTTGGAATTTGTTTTAAGACAGAGATACAAGTCTATAGCTTCTAATTTGTTAAGTAAATCTTAAAGTACATTATTTAGGGTTTGTGGGTATAACACATGGGCAAATTGTTCCCCAACACAACGCTTGTACGACCATATTCTTTTCATTAAAATTTGTAAGACTAATTTGCACACTTGAGGCCATATATCCTCGACAATGTTAAAAATTCGATTGAGAAGTATTTAAAGAGACCTTATCTAATAAGTTGTGTTAAAGAAACCAAATATGAAGAGGTTAAATTTCAAGATAATGATGCCTAATTGGGATCCACTCTTTGAGAAATAGTACGGTCTAGAAGCGTTTCTTGCAAAATTACAATGATTTCGTCGCTTGTATAGCTCGTTATCTGTACTTTTTTTTTCAAATACACGTCATCAACATCAATTCGTTTCTATTTTTGCCTTAACAAATCAATGATTTTATCGCTTTACCCCAATAAATTGTTCGAAATAGTTGATCACGTCTTATTTACGATTAAGCAAGTAACAAGCATAGTTTTAGCCCAAAAATCGCACCAAACATGTACACGTTAAGAAATGAAGGTTCGATTTTCCGAGCTAAAAACTTAAATTCTTGTTTATGAACGAATTTTACGAGGTGAATACTGACGACGATTTTTGTTTTGGTCTTAAATTTCATGAAAAGGATGTGGTTCTACAAGCATTATCCTGAGGGCTATTACTCGTGTGTTATACCATACAATACTCTACTAATGTACTTTAAGATTTACTCAACGAATTAGTAGCTATATTTTATTTCAAATATTGACATTTGAAATTAAATGTTATTTTTAATTGTGAAACACAATTTCAATTGCAAGTAAAATTTTAACTTGTTATGGTTTGTAATATTGTAAATGTTCTGTATGCTCATTATGCTAATAAATTCCATAAATAACTTAATTTATCTCATTTTTCACACGCAAACAACGAAACCGCGGATAAGGACCATCAACTATATAAAACAAATGTTTTCTGATTTTTATCTATTTTATATTTTACAAGTAAACACTCTACATTTACTTACTTGGTCAGAGCCGGTGTCATCACATCTTAAACGCATTCCCAATTCCTGGAGCTGTTGTCCAGCCGGAACTGCCTCCTCTATTCGTCGTTCTAGCCGTAAACCTGGACAACACAGAAGCCAGATTAGCACAATTATACTTCAATCACATGATTAAACTACGCAAAAATAAAATTACTAATTAAAAACAAAGAAAAAAGGCAAATCCCTTCAGGGCATTAAAACTCCTCCCCAAAATAACTTCATTTGCTGAAATTCCACGGATAAAATGTATGATGTGGTGTCTTGTTGCGTGCAAATTAAAAAATGATCAAAACGTTCGTGCTCAAAGTACCGTCGGTTATTTTATCAAATTAAGACTGCAATGACGACGTTTAAGCCAATTTTCATAATACAGGATTATTTGCAATAATTTAAAATAATAATGATTTATTAGTTTATAATCTGCTTCAGTTTTATTTTACATCCGAAGCTTAAAATAATTACAGCTTCCATTTAATGAATTGAATACATTTGATGTTGAATTTGAATTTATTACATTTTTTTGATTTATTTATACCACTATAGTAGTTCATTTAGGGCCAAAAGCAAAATCGACTTAAAACATTTGATTTTTTTTTGTTATTTCCAACAATACTTTTAATTTTTAAAAGAAAACTACTGGATTTAAATTAATTTTCTTTTAAAATTTATTAGTAATATGGGAAATTAAACATGCTATAAACATCCAAAAGACATTTGTGTTGCAAAGAGTGTAAAATGAACAGTTTTTAACGAGAGTACAAGTACAATACGAGTCTAAAAATACGAGAAAAACTGATTTCTAAAATATTTGCTAATTCTAACGGTCTTAATTTAACCACTATAACGACCAAATTTATACTTAAAAACGGCGCTAGAATTTTGAAATTAGTTTTAATTTATAAATAGATGAATTAATAAAAAATCAAAAAGTTTTCACTAGTGCGATGAACGCGTTATGATACTCAAATGGATGTCCAAAAGCCAACCTTTCGATATAATAGTTATTTATACAACAAGTTCGATAACAAAAGGTATTATTAAATACAAGGGTTGTTTCAAGTTACGAGCGTAGTGAGTGTTTTAAAGGAGGCCCGAGTGTTTAATTATGCTTATCGACCGTGTTTTATACAAAATTTTATGTATTTTTAAATTAATTTACACAAAAATTTAAAAAATCATTGGTTTTCTTCAAAAAGAAATAAAATTTGTTGTATGCCTCACATTGTTTGTCTTTACTTTTCTAATTTCATGAGAAGATGGAGAAAGCTATATCTTGTTTCTCTTACTCGCACATATGAAATAGCATGTTAATCTTTGAATTAACACGTTAAATTGAAATTAAAACAATCCGTGTTCTGTTTGAAAGAGAAATCCGATTAATGCATCTCTTTTAAAACGTTTTGTTTAGTTTAAATAATCAGTTTTGTTGTAATGTCCATATAAATTTGTTGGATTTCTTTGACAGAACAATTTTTAGTGTCATGATATCAATTTTGTGCGACAAAAACGCATTAAAGTATTAATAAATTTGTGCAATTCCGTTAAAATCCGTGTAAAAACCTCTAATTAGCGTTTGGTAATTTGGCACTTTACCACCTTAGAGAAGTAAAACTGTAACTTTGTCAATTTTATTCAAAACACGTATCTTACTGTTATACAAATGTTATTTAAAATTAATGGGCTAAATTGATTTTTGGCGATTTTTTAGATTAATTACAAAAAACGTAGTACTCAAACTTGTAGGTCTCATTTCATTAGAAAAATTTGAAAATCGAGCAGTTAAATACTCCATTATAAACCGGTGCTTACAAAAGTACTAGTAGACAATATTTATTAAAAAGTTTGTTTTCGATTTGGAATTAGAACAGTGCGTACTTTGCCATTTCACAATTCTCTACAAAGGATCAGTTGCCGACCAAAATATAAACTACATAAAAATTGCTGTAACAAGTAATATTTTAATTTTAGCCCACGTTTGAATTATATTAATAAATTCTTAAAGATTTCGTAATAGTAAGGTTAAACATGCTAATAATAGATCAATTATTTGTCACGATGAAACTTAAAATATTACTTTTAATTTAATCGATTTAAGCAATGACCTGGTTTTCTCCAGATATAAATATAACAAGAAGATTTAAATTATTACATTATTTTGAAACAAATATTTTAATCGACATACAAAGGTATGTAACTTCTGAAAAAGATGAACAAAAAAATCATTATCAATTCGACGAATATTTTCGTCACAATTTCTATGTAACTAACAAATTATAACGAAATTATTCTTTGAATTGATATTGATTTTTTCATTCCTATCCATATACTTAAAATAAAAAAAATACAATGATATTTCGACAATATTAGCGTGAATAATGAAAACAATGAAACGACCTTGTAATGAAAATCAATGTGGTCGCATTCCTAACTAAGTCTAAACTAATAAAAAATCAAAAAACAGACTGTATTCTTGTCTGTTTTTTAATTATTTATTAAGAAGAATTATTAGAAAAGAATTTTGCATAATATAAAAAATGAAAAATTAAAAAAACTTTTAAATATTTACATTACAACCATTATTAATGATGAAATATACTCTCCAATAAATTTGCAAATTTTGGTGTTAAAAAATGGAAATAGTTATTTAAAACTTAGTAATATTCACTATTCCAATTGTTAACACCCCTCTTCACTAGATATGTAAATAATTATAGAGTATAAAATCAAATGTTTTTTAACCAGTGAAACGAGTGTGAAGCATTCGTGAAGAAGAGAGAAGAGAGTTAAAAAAACAGGCCTTTACACCCTAGCAGGACAAACTCTTTTTTGCACTCCACTCATGAGCACTGAAATTTTACAATTTCACATTAAATTTTGTTATTTACAAGGAAAAATTAAAAATTGACATGTTTGAGTAATGTTTCAAGTGAAGTCATAAATTTTAAAGTTACCGTTAACGGTTGGAATTCAAACTACTATAGTTTGTTTCCTCTAAACCACTTAGGCATAAGGCAAATGCCTATTTTATTGTGACATGGAACATTTGTTTGTTTTAATTTACGTATAATAAATTTCTATTTTAATCAATATAAGGCTATTACTATAATCAACTTCCATTTCAGTTAAGCAGATTTATCTCTGATATCTACGTAATGCGCCAAAAATCAAACAAAATAGCCAAATTTTATGCAGATGGCTATTGAAACGGTAAATATTAAAATTTAAAAGCAGGAAATGCCAATTAATTTGCAACATAATCACGGTCGTATGGTATAGCCGAGAACAATATTTTGTAAAGTTTAAGGGCAACAATGGCGACCAATTTTTGACTTTGGAACAAATACGTTGGATAGTTTATGACATTTTCTTTCACTAGTAAAATATTCTTCGAATTTCTGTAAAAATACACACAAGTAAACGTAGTTCATAATAAAGAAAAGCCCACGTCCTTTAAGAATTCTTTAAAGCANCCAAAATTTTGTGTTTTTTAAGGGAAACAGTGGCGACCAAATTTTGACTTTGAGACAAATTTGTTGGATAGTTTATGACATTTTTCGCCCTAGTGAAATAAAAATTCAAAATTTTCCATAAAGTGAAACATTACGAAACTCAAATGGATATCGAAAAGCATATGTTTCGATACGGGAATACAAAATCCTAATTATTACCTTTTAAAAAATCCTGCTTTAGATAACAAACTATTTAATTAAAAAAACATTCGTAAATGCATTTAAATATGAAATAATATCGATGAATTTGAACAAATGCCTCTCAAACTTCTGTGTTAAATCTTATATAAGTTGTAAATAAAAACGCGTATAATTATAAGAATATTAAAAAAAAGAAACTTAATCAAAAACTAAAAACTTGCCCGTTAAACCTTTTTGTAGAATTGCGTTAGGTAAAATGCAATATTTGTATCCGACAAAGTACTACTTCAGACTTTTAATGTTGATTATTTGAACCGAAAAATTTTTATTAACATCCAATTTCAAAAAGTTACTGAAATATTCCCGTTAAATACAAGTATTAATTTTTATTCTCAAACATAGTTTCTTGGAATTGCACAAAAGATAGTTCGTAACTTATTGGTAATGGTATATTGCTGCTCGCTCAATTATAGCAAATAAGCTTTTCACTCAAGCGGCAAAATGATTTATGACCTACCCTGCCCCGGTGCAAACTACTATTATGTGCCGCATATTAAGTTGGCACCAAATTTTGTAGTTTAAGATCAGTTTAAGAAAAATTCATTCAAGTAATTCATGGAAATAAGAAATTTGGAAAAACTGTAATAAGAAGACTAAATTGAACAAAAAAAGAAATGTTAGAATTAAGTTTAGGTGTTTATTTGGAAAGTGAACTACTCTGATACTGTAATAATTGTAATGCAATATTTAAATAAATTCTTTAAATTTTAATATGAAAATAATTCAAGTTTGCTACCGTAGGTAATATTGTAATGTTTTCACATAACATTGTGAATTGATTAAATTCGCTGGAAATATAGCAATTAGTGTCAACAATATGATAATAATGTAAATTATTTTGGATTGTGGGAACTATCATTTAGTATATAATTCAACTGAAAAATATTGTAATAATTGTAAAATTACAAACAATAATGAATAAATAAAAAAATAATATAAAAATAAAACAAAATTTTTTCAAAAACGGCAACATTTTAAAAAGTTTTAAAAATAATTGCATCGAAAGACATCTTAATTTTCTTAAAACTTCTTTCTAACCCACCTAATTCTTGTAATCCTAAGGCGGTGTTGGTGGGCTCTGTGTTGGGGCACTGGATCGGGAGGTCCATCACGTTGTGGTGGTGGGCAGTAGTGCCGTAGTATCCTCCTCCGTAATAGCTGTTGTTACTCGTGGCCGAGCTGGCCGTGATGGCCGCCGTCGCCGAGTAGGGATTCATCGGCTGATTCACACTCGAACTGGGATTCTCGTTCCCTCCATTGTTGTAGATTTCAGGTATGCCCGAGTTATTGTTCGAATTTGCGGCATTCGAAACGCCATTATTGCCGTTCCCAGCGCCTGGATTGAGACTGGCCAGGTGCGGGTGGTGGTAGAAGTGGCCAGAGATCGCCTGGTGGCTGTAATTGTATCCAGCATTTGGGTTATTGTTCCCGTAATAGTCGATTGAGGAGGCTGAAGCTGGTGGCAAGAGGCTTCCGTTCTGGCCGCTGCTCCCATTCCCATTGTTGCTGCTGTTGCTCTGGGCATTGTAGTTGTTCGGGATGATGGTGCTGCTGGAATTGGAGCCACTGGAGCTGTTGTTTTGGTGGCTGTGCAGATGGTGGTTTAAATGGTGGTGATGATGGTGGAGGTGGTGCCCGTGGTGGTGGTAGTAATCCTCAGTCGGAGGGAACTTGGGATCGACCAGAGAACCCATTGGTCCCGACTGCATGTGCGGGTATCCCATCAGAAAGGAACTCATTTCGAGAGAAACACTCGTTTTCTATTCTAAACTAATTTACTTATTAAACTGCACTAAAAATCATCAAAATGGCACAAAAGCAATCATATGCTTCACTTTTCTCTTCTTTCTTTACTTGTACTTCATCATTATTTCCATTTTATATTTGACACTGAAAAGAACTGCACCCAAATTCACAGAATTCCAAACCAATTAAACCCTAGAAATGATTACACAAAAGTCACTATCAACGATTCACTTTTCTTTCCAATTCAATTCAATTCTGAGACCGAAAACGCGAGCCTGACGAGCGCCAACGTCAGCTTCTGCCAACGATTTCTTTTGTTTTGATCGGCGGGTTTCGATTTTTTCAAACAACTCCAAAAGCCATAATAATTTCTACACTGTGACGAGACTCCTCCCCTAATTGTAGTCGCCTCGTTTCATCACACGTTTCAACTCAGTACTGCCATCCTTGTCTCTCTTAGGCGGGGCTCTTCTGTTCCTCTTATGCACTCAACTCAATCGTAGTACACTGTCATTTCACAAAAACAGTCGCTCAATTGGAAGTGAATTTGATTTCACACGTGATAAAATATCTCTTTTTAATTCCACAGACTCAATTATATGGTGTTTTTCATGGACAATTTTGTTGTTATAATTTCAATTTTTTTCGAATGCCAATTACTGTTTCAATTTATTAATTTTATGGTGGAAAAAGAAGTAGAATAGTAATTACCTTATCACTTGGTAACATCTTCCTCTCTACTATTAAATTCAATTACATAGTTCTCGTTGAAAGGCTTATTCCCTTTAAATTGAACCCAAATGGAAACCATTTTTCTTTTCTATGTTTCCCTACTTTTTAATTTTAATGGTTAAATTATGTTATGGCTAGACTGAATTTCTGCAATCATCCTCTGATTACACGTATACGTATTCATACATGTCTGATACCGTTTCTAATAAATTTGCAAGTCAGCAGTTCTGCTGCCGAAAAATCGATAAATACTCGTCTTTTCTTAAGAATTTTGCCTTGAAAAAATGTAGAAAAACAATCAGTCAACAAAGTGATCGACCTCTGGGAAAACTTTTCGCAATTATTTACTTCCATTTAGATATGTGTGATTGTCCTTTTCTTAAATTTCACTGAGCAGCTATTTGAGTAAGGATTTGTTTTTATTATTTTAAATAAAAAACTAATTAATCGAGTCTTGAAAAAATACACCGAAGAATTTAAATTAATCAATTGAATTTAAAGAATTTACAATTTTTTTGATTTTATGGGTTTATCTTTTTTTTTTTAATAATATTCGTACTTTTATCACAATTGATCATATTATTTCACAACTGGATAGTAAGATAAGATTTCATTAGTCTCGCTCAAGACTATCTATTATATTAAAAATTAATTTTTCTAAATTCCATTTCATTTCTAATAGTAGTAATTAAAATATTAATGCAAAATTAGTAATATTTATTAATAAGCAACATTACAACAAGTCCTACAAAATGTTAAAATTAATTTAATTTTCACCCTAGCCAACCCAGAAAGGTTTTGTAACGATTCAACCCACGCAGGGTGGTTTTCATTTCGACCCACATATAAATTTAATGAAAAACCAATGTTCTAAACATTAAAAACAGTTTAATATAAAGTATATCTCTAATTATACTCACTTCGTGTTATTAGTTTCATAAAAATTTTGAGATTATATTTTATGTCATATATTAAAAAAGTAATGAAAACACATACCCGTCGTATAGCCGATGTGTTAATGCATCCGGCTGCCTTTTCGGAGGCTATGGGTTCGATCCCTGAGCGGGTAGGATTGACTAGACTGGATCCTTTTTCAACTAGTCTAGGTGCTATCAATTGACTAATAATACTAAAAAACAAATAGTCATGAAAAGTCTAAGCCCGTTGGTTGAGGTTAAGACTTCCCATGTTCCTTAGAGGAATTGAAAGGGAAATATATTTATTTAATGAAAACACAATGTTATTGCTATATACGCCTTGGTGTTGATATAGGCCGACTCTGGATTTCTGTTTCCAAATATTTAAATTATGATTTACACAACTCCTAAATTCTTCATTTCCAATGACTTAATTCTTGCTCAATCCGACCATATTTTTATAGCAATGCCTTGTTCACACCAAATTTACTGCTCGTGGACGATCCGCCCCCATATGACACTGCACAAATGTGCAGCGCAGGGTTACTGAGAACGAAGGGGCATTTTGGTTATTTTGATTCTCGGGTTCTTATTGGACCCCTTATTTTTCTTATCTTCAAAAGTCTGAAATCATAACGGTNCGCCGATTTTCAAACCGCCATTGCGTCTATTTTAAGTTTGTAAAAAGCGAAAAATAGCCAATAAAACGAAGATTCAATGCAATTTCATGATCTAATCATAACAGTTAATTGGGAAATTGGATCTTAAAAATGGGGGCGGATCGTCCACGAGCAGTAGGTGTGAACAAGGCATAAGTTATTTTCATTAATTGAAGAGTATCTAAAACCATGTCTTTTCATCAAAAAGCATAGATTTATCCGTAATCATACTCATCAACGATCAATCTAATTTCTAAACTCTTTATTTAGCCATATTCCAAGAAAAAATTTATATAAAAGTTTTATAGATTTGCAAAATTTTGAATGTTATGCATACATTTAACCAATTTTGCCGATTTCTCTAAATTTCAAATTATAGAATCGGATAATATTACTTGAAATTTGTTTGGTTTTCAGAGAAACTAATTAAAAGTAAGTCACAATTCCAGTGTACTGAAAATACATAATTTTTTTGGATTTTCTAACTATGAGTTGAAAAGTGCCTCTTTCTGATTTGGTAGGTAACTTTTTTAAAACACCGAGAAAATATTGCAATTTTAAAAACCAAAATTTTTTTAGTTTATAGTATTGATAAAAGTGTCCAATTAGATAAATAAATTTATGTCTTTGGATTAAGCCAGTTAGAAGGCAATGATGGTAAAATAATAATAATTACAATAATGTTCAAATACTTTACAGACAGACTGTATGTATTTCTCAAATTACGGTTTTCGCTGCTTCCAACTTGGCTGTTCAATTTACCTTTCAAATACAGATAACTCTTTCTATTAAAACGGTAATTACAGTTAAATGGTTGTTAAACAGTAAATCAATTTGGATCTGTTCAATTCTGTTCAAGTCTCATTTAAATGGATGGTAATTCTTTTGGCGGTCAATTACCAACTTTAATAATGATGATCGCAATCTATTTCATCCACGCTAATGTCATTTGATGAACAGTAATTGATTGGTAAATAGGATTCAACTCAAACAATGGAGCCATTTAAAGAAAAATAACGAATGATTTTCTTCAATAAAGAAATCAATCGAAAATTTCGGGAATAACGAATCAATTAAACGAATCGAACTGGAAACAACAACTTTACAAACTAATTCCCAAAATGTGCTCATGACCATTTAAATTGAATATAGAGAAAGAGAATCCCCCAGATCTGGACAAATAAAAAAAAAAAGGAACTTTATCGACAATTTCGGCGTCTTTTATTTAATAAATCGAATGCTTTTGGCGTCGTTTATGGGCCTTCAAGCGTCATCGTGAATGTGGAAAAAATCAACTGTCCTGCTATTAATAACGTTGTTTCTGGGCAGTCAGTGGAGGAAAACCTACTCACCTCCTCTGCCCCTACTCACCCCTCGTTCATCCTGTAAAAGGAAGCAAGAGTCCACCCGACTGAATTTCAAAGAAAATAAATCCGTCTGATGCTTAACTTTTTTCCCTTCGCATTGTCCTTAGACCGAAATTTCGATGTCGGTCGTTCGGTGGGTGTCCCTCTGAACAGAATCATCAATCAAAGTTGAAGAGAGAGAGAGAGCATATAAAATTATACACAACATGCACGCAATGAACCTATTTACATATTGTGCAAAATATATTTTTAGAAATTATAATTCAATTTCTGTATAAAATAATTATTTTTCATACTTCCTTTTAACAATTCAATGAATATCTCACGTTATTTCAATCTAAAACATATCAAATATAGTAGACTTATTTATAAGATTAAATAGAAACTGACCAAGGAAACTGACTCTGAAGTACCTAATATTTACAATTAAATGTAATTCTGTAAAAATGCCATAAATTAATTAAAATTTAAAAATTCTAATAAATGAATCATAGTCTGTTTGTGTGGTCTAGTGTTTAGTACCCTTGACTGCCTCCTTGAGGTCGAGGTATCAAATCCCGGGCGGATATTTTTCAAAAGAAGTTTCCCCATTTGTGTATAACAATAATATTGCGAAATAATATTCATAGCGAATTATAAATAAGTAATAGCGCAAAAAAATAAAATGGACGGATCCGTTTACAACTGGTTTAGGTGCCACTAATTGACTAATAATACACTGAAAACAAATAGTCATGGAAAGTGTAACACCCGATGGTTGAGGTTAAGACTACCTCCAGTTCCATACCGGAATGTTGTGGGAAATTATTATTATTAATAGATGAATCAATAATAAACCAATAGGTTTAAACCCTGTAGAAAGAACAACGTAAAGAAATAATAATATTAAAATCATATTTGTACACAAAACCAATACAAATGCAAGATGGCGATTGTCTCAATTTGGTAATTTCCAGACACAATACATTTAAAGCAGTTAGTTTAAAACAAAGTTTGAAACAGAGGTTGAAAGAAAGTTTCGAACAAGGCAAGCTGTTCTTTTTGGTATGAATTTAGCTTGCTGCTGTTCTACGTGGCTCACCACAAATGATTCAGAAAAATGTCTTGCAATAGGTGTAAACTGATATACCAGAAAATCATTTTTTTTTTGTATTTGTAAATGCTATTGACAAGATATCAAAAGATAAATTGTAAAACCTATATAATAATTTCAAGGAAAAGCTATCTGTGCAGGGAGAAAACACCCTCACAACATCAGTACATGGTCTAGATAGCTAGAAATTAGCTTACAACTCAAACTAACTAAAATCAAACCTTTCCTCTGAAGCATCCAGACCTATACTGTCATAGAGTGTGGTGCTGAATGGAGGGTTTAATAAGCACTTTAATCCTATCCCATCATAATCCTTAAGAACGTTCAAAAAAATCATTACATTGCAATAAGTTATCGTTAGCAACAAGTTAATTAGGGCCAAACATTGCATTACACAGGGAGAGCTAGGGCGATATACGAAAAGGGGATCGTTAAAATGATCTTATTCATATATTTATATATGTACAATTGAACCAAATGATTTAATATTAACTTCAGTGTTGAAAACTCTTTTTCAAAATTCTCACGTAAATAGTGACCAATTTAATGAAATTAAATATTGTTGTCATAACCAAATTTACTATTTAAAATATTTTAATTTTAAAATTTCGTTGTTGTTGCACAATTTGAAAAAAACCGTTACGAACGTTTTTATTAGTAATTATCGATTAACTGATATTTTTTCAGAATTACACAAAATAGCGTTCAATACACATGTGAAATCGGTTATTATAGCACTCATTTACCGATTTTAACTCGCTGGGCTCGTCCAAATACATGGTAAATTCGTACTGAATAACCTCTATTTCACCAGTTGTATCGAATTATGCTCTAAAAAAATAAAAAAAAATAAATTATAATTTTACAAATTTCAAATCATTACAATAAATTTGCTTCCTAGCCATGGTTAGTATTTAATTGATAATATACTTTTACGTCCTAGTATGTAAATATTATTTTATTCTAGTTTTATATTCGTTTCTTTAATATTTTCCAAATAATTCGTATCAACTTTGTAATAGAAACAATACCAAGTTCGTGACTGATGATTGATGACTCGCGTTCTGGTTTGCATGAACTTCGCTGAGCACAACTTGAACCCGCATCGACTACTGACGCCTCGGAACTGCTCCTGGCTGTGTGGACTTCGAGGAAAACGGTGACAACTTCAATTTCATCACTCTGCCAATTGTTTGCAAACAGAAGCATTCATGGAAAGGAGGCTTCCTTTAACTCTTTGCCGATCAGATGTCGAGAGATAATTATTTGGAGCAGTCCCCAGAGAAACAGAGATGGACTCTTGGGAGTACCAGAATGTGCTCCAGGTGAGTGCCAGAGAGCGAGAATAGTCAAAGGAGCCGACCAGGAGACAGTCCTCCTGCGTAACTTCAGTAGTTGAGTGGAGGACAGGAAGAAAGTCGGTTAAAAAGCAATTTCTCAAGACTGATTTGGAGGAAATTTGGCGGAAGACTTTGAGCTGGAGAGGAGGAGAGAAATGTAGAGGCAAATGGACCGAGATAAAAGCGTCACCCAGGAGATTTCAACATGTCAGACTCTATATTATTCCAATTCCTATTCCTGTTTCCCAACCAAATCTCTTCTGTCTCCTTTTTTCTCTACTTTTTCTCCATTTTTTCATTCTCGTGAAACTCGGCGAATTCCTCCCTTTATTTTAATGTCAATTACATTTTTCATTTCCCTGTTATCGCAATCCAATTACATCAAGAGCAGGAGGAAGGGGATGAGTGAAGGTTTGAAGCTCGTACAGGCTTCAAATCGTCAGGACTGATCTCTTCGATTCGGTTGAGGATTCTTATTTACTTTGGGGGTGTTTTTGTCTCCCTTTTTTCTATGGGAAAAAGTATCAGAATGAAATAATAAAAGAGAAACTGATAAAAAAACAATCCTCGGATTTGGGTAAATGCGAAAATAGACACACATAGAGCCATATCAACTGGGAATAAAAATGAAAAATACTCTCTGTCTTCACCGATGAGCCCATAAACGTTGACAGTTATAAATGATGTGTGCCGATTCAACTGTATTGTCTCTCTGGCTTGATAAACCCCATTTCGATTGGAAGAAAAACAAACGAAAATTCTATATATAATATCTATGAATTGAATTTAAAGGTAACTATATTGATATAGCTCAAATTAAATAAACAGAAAAGCTTTGTTCGAAATAATACGAGTATAAACGTGATATTTTAAAATAAAAGAAATATATTTTTTATCTGGATTAGGATTTTATTGTTAAATGATGTCTGGTAGCTGAATAATATCCGGGTTATGAATATTTTTGTGGAAAATCCAAGTTTTAATTTGAACAAATTTTACTTTTTCTATATTCTGTTTTAAAAACTGTACATACAATTTTGTATGTCACAATCACCAAATGATCAAATATTTTAAACTAAATTAAAAAATATGTAATATTTCTTACTCTTCAATTTGTAAATCTCAATGGTTCTTTAAAATGAGCTAGCAAGTATTATAAAGAAGGCTAATATATTTTATTTATTGAATATTGACCTACTTTTAAGAAAAAACAAAATAATGGTGTACCTGATAGTATTTTTGATTAAAAACTAATTAATTCCATTATAAAATAGTTGAAACAATCGGCAATTCAAACTAACTGTGCATATTATCTCTTTTGTTAAATGGATGGACCTATACTGCCCTAGTGTGTGGCTCTGAATGGCGGGACTAATTGCACTTTTACCCTAACTTATCCTACTCTATTCTTTTTGGCATATAATAGATAATTATTAACTAGTAATTATTAGTACACAATTTGTTTTTTAGTCCTCATAATTGGTCTGAATTTGTGATGAAGTGTTGCCAAATTTCCATAACTGAAGTATATAATTTACAATCCAGCTTCAACAAAGGATTAGCAGTGCAGAGAATAAACACACCCATGTGTTCTCATGTTTGTTGTTCCTCGTAAATCGCTTTTAAATTCTTTATCAATTCCTATAAGAAGCATGGGAAGTCTCAAGCTCAACGGGTTTTAACTTTTCATTGACTATGTTTTTTAACATTTTTATTTGTCAATTAAAATCACCAAGACCTGTTGGAATGGGATCCAGTTAAACCGGCCGGTCCAGGATTCGAACTCATGTCATCAAAGGAGATGGTCGAGTAAGTTACCACAAAGTATTGTATTGTATTGTACAATTGACCAAACAACCCATGACTGAGTNTTAACATTTTTATTTGTCAATTAAAATCACCAAGACCTGTTGGAATGGGATCCAGTTAAACCGGCCGGTCCAGGATTCGAACTCATGTCATCAAAGGAGATGGTCGAGTAAGTTACCACAAAGTATTGTATTGTATTGTACAATTGACCAAACAACCCATGACTGAGTTATAGC
>JXOV01001871.1:6376-22640 GCA_001014945.1 Clogmia albipunctata
CAAATTTTGAAATATTACCGCACTCTGTGCTGTAAAGTAAACCGTTACAGAACCAATTTAAGTTAATAAGAGGTTACTTTTCGATACGGAATTATACAAAACTTAGTATTCGCTTTAGATTTCTCCGCTACAAATTCTAATATTTAGGTAATAGTTTTCAATGATGTTAAGGTATCATAACAAAACAGAATTTTTAATATAAAAATCCATACCTGTAATTTGAGAGTGTCGGATAATGTTCGTCAAAGTTTGCCAATGCTCGTCAACATTTAACAATAAAACCTCCAGTATCAAAGTAACTTTTCATATAAATTGATAAATTATGCTTACGGAGGTCACACTTTGATAATAAAGATCACTAGTACTGTAAAGAATTCTTTGACAGAACCAATTTGAATGTAATAATATAAATTTTATGCAACAACAATGCATAAACTTATTTAACAATTCGTATAAAAGCTTAGACAAGTAAATATAGGGTACAATAGTCAAATTGTTTATATGGTATAATGTATAATAATTTAAAATTATAATAAACACATATTATAAGCAAATCATTAAAATATTAAAGTATTAATTTTCTATAAGTACAGAATAATCGTGTCTTATTGAATTTGTTGATTAAATAACTAGTTATTTAAATTACTAAATAAAGGGCAAATAATTGGCAAATAAATAACATGTATTACATTGTTATATAATATTATTAGTACAAATTATACTCTAATAACATTTGTTAATTAGCAAGTATTTAACCAAAGCCAAATTACATAAAGTATGCCCATAATATTCTTTAAAAAATGCCAATACTTAATAATCATTACTTTTACAATTTCCATTTCTTTGTTTACGTTCCACATTTCTGCGAAAGAAATGGATTTCCATCGATAATACGCAACAGCTTGCAGTTTTTAAAAAACAGCCATAACTTGGAATTGATTGGATTCCTGAGCGGCGCGGCGAGCGATCGGTGCGCCAGTGACCAATTGACCGAATGATCTCCAGCGCGCCAATTTTCAATTTAAATTTTCCGCCCGGCTGACGATCGATCCAAGTAAGCTGGCTGCCTGTTTGGCAAACGCCAACTGAGTTTGATGTTATAACCGCGGGCTGATGTTTATTTAATCTGAATTACATAAACTTCTTCTGTTCCTGAACACGAGCTACGACGACGCAGTGCCGCCGCTCTAGCCCCATCGGCATCGTTCCAGTCAATGCGACTCGCAATAGATGCAACTCGTACCCTCCCATTTACTCGCTCATTCCAAAGAGACCTCTCTTTTGGTAATTAGATACCAAAAACACAATTAAAATTAGATCACCAGGTTACTTGATTCTCTTATCAAATGCACTAACTGCCTTCAATGAAAGAATGCTGTTCCGGGACATTACGTCAACGCAATCAAATTCTTAAAATTGTCCATTGTTCAAACGCACGATTTATTTCATAATAATTCAAGCATTCCATGACAAAAACTTAGCTAGCTTGGAAAAAATGTTCTGGTCACTTTTAAATATTTTTTTTTGTTTGTTGAAGCTTGACAGTAAGTGTTTCTTATCACAACGTAACATTGTCAGAAAACGGTTGATAGATAGTTTTCTTTTTACAGATAAAAGGATGTAAAAACCAATGTTTTCAATATGAAAATAAGTCTGAAAGTCAAGCACGATAGAAAATTAGTAGACTTGTTTTTAATTTTGTTTTTATAAGAATTTTGTTTTTGTTTTCATAAGATTTTTTTTATTTTTAATTTATATTACTTCGTTGATTAATGTAAGCTTTATTTTTCTATGCACTTGATCGTGTCAGAAATTAAAAAAACTAAAATAAATCTTATATTAAATGAAGCGTTGTGGCAATAAAAGCATCAATTATTTAAATTAATTAATTATTTTTTTATTTTATTTGAATAAGATTAAAATTGGATTTCTAAAACATAAAAAAATTGACAGTGCCACTTACAACAGACGCTTAATCATAATAAAATCCAAAATATCCCTTTCAAAAAATTAAGTGTCACGGCCTTAGCATTTAGGGGTATAAGAAATATAACTATGTCTTTTGAACGACCTCATCCAAATGTCCAGAATGAAACCGGGTTTACTATTTGTATCTGGTAAGTCTTTAAACATAGCATTTAGGAAAAGAATTTTATTTAGAGTAGCTCACTCTTAACATGTATGGGCCAATTTTTTTCTAGTAGGGGAAGTATGTACAATATGGCATGGTGTTTTGTTTTTGGATCATAATTCTTTATGAGTAGTACACAACAACGCCTTATTATACAGTAATCATGTTTGGTTATCTATTTATTGAAGTTGATATCCAATTGTTGCAATAAATAAGCACAAACAAAATTAAACAGCTTTAAACACAAGTAAGCGAAAATCGGTTTTTTAAACTGTATGGACAAAATGGCATACCTGTAAATTCGATGGTATTATTGGCATAATTTCGCATTTCGTCTAAGAACGTATGTTCAAGAACTCTAAATCCAATGCCAACAATTTACCATCCTCTTCCGGGTCTAGATCTTGCAAAAATATCTTTAAATTATAAACATGAACATTTCTCTTCATTAGAAAAAGAAGTATTAGGAAAATTTCGACCTCGATATTGTCTTGCCTTCAGGACTGACGATGAGTTAAGTTCTTGTAATATGATTATCTTTGGACAAAATAGGTACGGCTAAATTAAAAAAATACCACTTATATACAATTTGCCATATTCGTCGATACCACTGGTATGTAATTTTTTCCGTATATTGTTTTGAAAGAAAAGTTTTTTTTATAAAAATGTAATCTCTAACAATAAGTTCAATTGAACTGAATGTAAATAAAAACTCGTTACGGTGGAATAATTTTTGAGGGCTCTGACACGAAGACGCATGGACTGAATACGTTCAAATTGTCACAGGTTAGCTAAAGCCATTTGGGTTACAAGATAGCTCAGTCAGATGCGAGCTAGAAACAGCCAAAATCCAAAAACATGTCATTTTGTCCATATTTCCCTGTATGTGTTTTTTTAATCCTTATTCATAATCGAATCGGAAATACCTATTTTTCAAAGAAATTTCTTTTAAAAAAATTAAAGGTGACTCACACTTAACATTAAGAGGTAGAAGAAATTCACCTATACCTTTTAAATGCCCACAATTTTAATTTAGTTAGAGTTTTCGTTTCTGATTAGTAAGCGTTATAAATCATTGCATTGTGAAAAAGAATTGTATTATTTTTCCGGAAAAAAGCGTAAAAAAATTAGGGGTGGCCCACCCTTAACATTTAGGGAGTTGTAAAATAAAACTGGACCGTAAGACAAACAATCCCTATTTCATTAAAATTGAAAAGTATTTTCAGAGCCTTTTACTTACCATATGTAGATTTGTTGACATAGCTTAGGAAGTTCAGTTTAAATTGAGAACTGTTTTTGGATTTTTTTTATTATCTTTACTATGCTTATGTTATTTTTCTTTGAATTATGGTGGATAAAGAAAATAAAAATATTAAAAAAATATTACCATTTTATGAAGATAGATTAAAAATTAGCTCATAATCCACCATTCTGCATTTTTCAATGAATTTAGATGATCTTTCACAGATTTTATTTTTAATGAGACCATCGCAAAGTTAACTACGGTACCGACAGTGTAAGTCCTTGTTTCTCAACCTCCCTTGAGGCAACTTTAATTTTTAAACTTTTATTTAAAAAAAATTGTAGAAAAAATTAGAGTTATGTTTAAGATTACCCGCGGTCAAAGACTTAACATTCCGGTTCATGTAGAAGAGTTTGACCAATCATCCATTTTTTTATTTATACGTACAATAACTAAATCTGTTCCACAATAAATTTCTCTAGGAAATAATGAATCACAAGTACAGTTGAGTAGTACATCATCATTCATTAAAGGTTAAAACATCCGAAAACCTAGACCCACATTTCGGACGATTAACTCGATTTGGAGTCAAAATTCGGCAAACAATTGACTGTCAATGGCCTTAACTTTGCGAAATTTGAAACATTGACACTAGTTTCAGCAGGTGATCGCTAAAGATCACATTTTGACGAGTGTGCCCTTGTTCTCTGTCAAAGTTAGAGAGCGATCTTCACCTAACATTGACCCGTCATTCGTCATCAATTGATCGAGCCCACAATTATGATCGTTAAGCGATCGAAAAGCGGTAGCCATAAATTCCACGTTCAATTGCGTTCAAATCTGTCAAACGGTCGTGCGCATAATTAATGGCTTCCAATAAATTAGAAATCAGAAACGCCAAAGTGCTCTTGTGCCAAAACTGCACAAATCTTGACCTTGACAACCCCATACAAACAAGGAGATCATTATCCGGTGGCAGGTTCAAGAAATTTTCGCTACGATCGCGATCTTGAAGAGTGTAATTTCCTAATTAGATGCAGCAATTTAATATCCATAATTTGTCACCTAACCTCAACAATTTGACACGATCATCTTGATTGCATTGACAGATCTCTCAAATAGATTATCCTCCTCTATCTCCAAATGCGATCGACAGCGGAAATTGACACTTCTCTGTCCATTAGCATCTCAACAACGTTGCCCCCAAATCACGTTTCCATATTTATACCATTTTAATCGCAACAAATCGAGTTTATTGTACGATCGACACATCAAATTATTCAATTCGCATTACAGAACAGGCTCAATAGTTAAAAGCAACGGTTTATGGGTTTGTATATTACTGGATCGTCCAAAAAATTATTTCCTACTGTTAAATATTCGAATTCAAAAATAGCATCAAACATTGAGAAAGAGATCGGCAATTTTTCGCAGCCAGCAGACACCTTGCTAAATGTCACCGCATTTTAATATCCAATTAGTGGAAAACTATGTTGTCGCGACGAAAAGTTGACATCGGCATCTTCAATCGGATCGATAAAACAGTTTAAAAAAATTAATATCACGCCTACGAAATAAAATTTTACAATCTAAGTAATCTCTGCTTTTAGGAGCAAAAAAACAAAACGAAAAACATAGTCATCAGTAATTTACATTAAGAATGATTTTTTATGATCATTAAACAAGGAGTGCCAAAAATATAAAAATATTTATTTGATACAGTACTTCGATTCGAAATTAATTTTAAAATCAATTTTTTAGGATTTTGAAATATCTCTCATAATAAAAAAACATTATAAAAGCATTGCTAATAATGAATTAATATTGAACATGAATTCTTTTTTTATTTAATTTACGCACTAGTTATATTAAGGTATTTATAATTCACGTATTAAAATAAGAATATGAATTGGCAAAAAAAGCCTCTTTAAAAATTCAAAACTCTAATCTGTGAATCTTTATTTCCAACAAAACCGCAATTAACATTTCTTTTCATTGACTTTGGCTGCAAATTAATTAATGAATTGTGATTCGCCTCCCCTTAATTAGCCTGAAGCGTGTTTAAACGCATGCTGGCGAATGACAAAGTGATGAGTTTGCGGAATGGAACTGGCATTTATTAGCCCAAGAATAGGCAAAGTTCAAGAATATCAGTTCATGGCTCGGATCACAATTAACAAAACCAGCACAAAAAAAAACAAAACGAAAAAAAAGCAGAGTTTGCTCAGACTTTTAAAATTGTTGGCAATTAAAGAAAAACACGCGTTACAATCAGGAAGTGATATTTCTCTACAGAGAGCGCGACGAAGATGCTCCCTCAGTTCATCAATGGCAATCATCACTTGCGCTGGCAGTGAATCCGATACTGAGTCACTGAAGAGAGGAGAAAAAAAAAGATCGAAAACAATCCCGTCCAAAGACGCCATTGTATCTCTTTCTTCGACAGATCGCAGTAGGCTTTGTTTGCTAATGGGAATACCATAAGCACTCACGTAATCGCAGCCAACTGAGTTTGTACTTCTTTTCACACACAAAAGAAAGATGCATGAAAGTAACAATGGCCTTTATTAACTCGGCTGACAACAATTCCATCCATGTCTAGCCAGATTAACTTGTTCAATGTAAATCCAATTAAACGGCAATTTTAAGAACAAATTGTTGGGATGATATAAATGGAATTAAAAGAGATTTATATTTTTTTCTTCCCAGAATAAAAATAAAAGTAAATTCTTTAAAATCATTTCAATTACAAATTATCACACACGTTTTGTCAATTTAATATTTTTTAATTCATTTTCTGAATTATTGGTGATTTTCGTAGTCACAAGGAACGATTTATTAACATTTTATTAATCTGTTAATTGGATAAATGATTTTATTCGTAAAAAAGGTACAAAAACTCTGTGCTTTGGGTATTTAAATCATAATTCAATGGGAATTAAATAAAATCGTGATCCCTTTCAACTAGTAATCGATTTCCGTATGTATTCAATTTAACAACTCTAGTTTACAAAACTGTATGAACGGATTGAAAGGAGTTTTTTTTTAAATAGTTAAATACACAAACATTTATAGTAATATTGCATTTAAAGATATCCTTTTGTTAAATGTATTTCTTTGTATCTTTTCAGCCTTAAACAAAGTTTCATCTCTGAGACTTTTGTTAAAAATTACTGTGAGCAAGAAAAGGTCGGGTGGTGCAAAGGTTAAAGCGTTGCACCAAATTCAACTCTAGAGTGCCAAAGTTCGAGCCCTGATCAGACCGTAATTTTCTTTCGAATTTCATTACTCGTTTTCGCTAACAACATTCTGTGATTAATATTTTGTTGAAAATAATACACCGGCCTCAACTGTCGAAAAACCAGCATCGTCAATGCTGTTCGTTCGACGAGACTGGTTTTCAAAGCTTGGATCGAGTGCACGGAATCGAAGAGATAAACCGGATCTTTCTAATACTAGTAATTTGCTGCTGTTCAGTGANATTAATATTTTGTTGAAAATAATACCCCGGCCTCAACTGTCGAAAAACCAGCATCGTCAATGCTGTTCGTTCGACGAGACTGGTTTTCAAAGCTTGGATCGAGTGCACGGAATCGAAGAGATAAACCGGATCTTTCTAATACTAGTAATTTGCTGCTGTTCAGTGAACGGATACAGATGAAAGTTATAAAAAGGATGGTCTTCTTCTGTCAATAAATAGGCTCTGTATACAATCATTCGTTCCTGGTGCTAATCACATCATATTATAATTATTCGTGGTCTAAATATTCTATTGTCAATTGTGAAGGATGGGCAGACGAATATATAGGATATTGGATAAAATTGATTACGTCAAACCATTTGGTTAGACTTGAACCGGTAACGGTTATTGTATCGTCGAAACAAACAATGTATGAATTGGAATAAATGACCTGATCAATAATGTAATTAAGCTTCGATTTCGGTTGTAAATTCTTATAGTGCAAACAGCAAATGTGAGTGAAATTGTGAATCATAATATATTAATGTTTTAAAAAATGCAGAAATTGATCTTACAATAGTTATTTGTGCTACGAGGGTGTAAAACGAATGTGAAACATTCGAGCCAAAAGCGAGTATTTCATCGTTTCCGAATTAAAGAACAGGACTTTACACACGAACACGATATAAGATTTTTGCGCTTTTATGAGCATTTCATTATTTACAAGGATAATTTAAAAATTGATATGGTTCACAAATTCATTTGCTTGCGTCTAGGACCGACGATGAGTTGAGTGCTTAAAATTCCTGGGCTTTTTTGCGATCTATTGTCAAAATATGAACGGCTAAATTATAGACAAAACGACAGGTATGCCATTTTGTACATATGGGTTTTTGAAAGAAAAAAAAATTGAAAAAAATATAAATATGATTTTATTTCTAGAAAATCTTATTTGAAGGCAAAAATAAATATTAAATGACTAAAATAACCACCAGGAGAATATTTAATTTTGCAATGCAGCCCAAGTTAGCTCTATAAACAAACTCACGATTCCTTGATATCTCTGGAACCAGATGTCCAATATCAAAATAATGTATGAACGATATGTAGAGAATTTATTGATCTCTAAAATAGTATCCTTCGAGTTATATCCGTCATGCAGTTTGTTAGCTACGGTGCGTAATAGTCTAAAACCCGCTATGACAGTAAATATTATCCTAGATTATGACTTTACTAGCTGTTCTATTATGTCAATATTAACATCGAGAGATCCAAAAACAGGACAGTTTGCGATAATCATCAGTACTTTATCTGAATTCGAAAAATTTTCATACTGTTTTCGCTTTATTCGAAATCAGGACTTTTAAACTATCAAATAGAGCTACTGAAATTCTTGAAGTTCTTGAAATATGTCTGACTATCCCCATCATTAGATTATTTAAAAAAAAAATAACCCATATTTGAAATAGCGCGAGTGTGTTTATAGCGCTGACCGAGAAACATATCAAAGTATTTGCAATTATTTTTTACTTAAAATTGTGATTTGTTATGAGTAATATTGTGTGTAAATTTGGTGATGTATTAATATATATGAGTGAGGGCTATAACTCAATAATGGGTTAACTCATGAATAGAAGTTAATTTTTCTTAGAATAAATGACACCTTGGTTCAAGTTAGACAAAACAAGTTTTTAGTTAATTTGGGGATCCCCCTTTCCCTTTCTTATTAAGTTTTGATAAAAAATAACAGACGATTTTACTTGAAATGGAGAAGACTGGTGAAAACACTTTTGCCACATTTTGCACTTCAAGATAAATTGAGTGCATAAGCATCAAATAAAGAAAGATTTGTGTTTATTTTCTTAGTAATTAACAACTTTTCTCGTTGAAATTGAAATCAATATTGATTGACTTTACAAAAATAACGTCTTTTTAAACTGTCTCGTTTTATAAATGATCTTCCCAAAAGATGCTAAACTGTAGTCAAACAACTTTGCTTTTTTAATGAACGACATCTTATTGTGTGTTTGAAGAGGAGATTCATTGACCGGATAATGGGAAAAATATTGTATCGCTTTCTTTGAAGATGGATTTCGTGGTTCTTGAACCGCCCTCTCTTTCAAATCGATCGACGTTTTTTCAAACATTAGCCCATTATTTACGAAATGTCATTTTATTTTCTTGTGGCAAATATTTTGCGAAAAAACACTCTTAATAATTCATTGACCAAATTTGATTTATTTCCTTTATGAGACCCTAAAGCTAATTTTGATTTATTCCTCAGAAAATTTCGGCTGAAAAGTCATTAGAATGAAAGAAATGCACGCAATTTCCGCTAATAAATCACTATGCACATTTTGAAGAATTTATGGTCAGAACTCATTTGCATACCTAAAATTAAAACTTTTATTCGTTAAATATTTCCTAAAAAGAAGTTATTTGTTTGAAAAGGGGTACAAAACCATTTTGAGCAATTCCGTATTGAAAAGTTGTCTTTTCTTAACGCAAATTGGTTCTGTAAAGGTTTACTTTACAGCACGCGTGCGGTAATATTTCAAAATTTTCACCCAAATTAGTCACCAATTTAATGAAATTACATATTGTTGTCAAACCATTTCGCTGTGAGTATTCCTATCTCACTCTAATAAACTCACTGTGTCTTACTTGTTCCATAATTTAAAAAAAAAACGCTACGAACAGTTCAGATTAGTTATACGATTCAATACACATGTGAAATAGATTATTACAGCACTTGTATCGAAATATACTATTTTATTTAAAAATATGTACAATAAATTTTGACTATTATTGTAACTTTTTTAATAAGGAACACTATTTTAGTGCTTAAATATGTTATTCCTTCGTTATCGACATTAAAAGCTAATCTCCAAATATGTAGAATGAAAGCTATTTGACAAGTTCAATACAAGAGATATTAAGACTGCGCCACCCAGACGGGCGCCCGGGTCGTTTTCCGGACTCCAAATATTGTGTTTGTGTGGGAACCGTATAATTGTATGAAATTTACTCGGGAACTCGTTAATTAAATATGCATAATAAGCGTAAACCGCCTAAAGTCAATTTATTGCGAATTGCCCGGGCCCCGTATAAGTGTAATGTATGGGGCCCGAGAAATGACAATGTCCCTTCCGCCTTTCGCAGCTATGTACAAAGCGCTACAGAGCTCGTATATAATAATATTATACATAGTAAGAAAGGTCTTAACATAACTTACAAAACAGCGCTATGCAAGATTAGTTTGCATATTGCGTTCAACAGTTTTAGACGTGTAAATATGGAGATCACTAACGCCGAAATTCGCGCTATTTTAAAATTTTCCTTCGTTAAAGGCAAATCCGCTAGAGAAACGTTCCGTGAGATAAGCCAGCTGGCCAAAGACCTGTGGCGACAAATACCGATCAGATCATGGAAAATGGACTAGTATGTGGCATCGTAACATCGCCAAGGAGATGGGAGTTTGTCACTAAACAATTTTAAACCATCTGCAAAAGGCTGGATACAAAAAAAGCTTGATGTTTGGGTGCCGCATGAATTGACGAAATCCTGCTGGATCGAATCAACGTTTGCGATATTCTGCTGAAACGGAACGAACTCGACCCATTTTTTAAGCAGATGGTGACTGGCGACGAAATATGGATCACATACAACAAGCCGGGATTGACGGCCAGGAAGGTTTTTCTGTGTATTTAGTGGAATTGGAAGGAAATCATCCCATATGGGCAGACGCTTAATTCTTCCATCTACTGCCAACAACTCTACCGCTTGAAGCAGGCGGTATCCACCATATAGCGCCAAGTGATTGAAGTGAATAAAGAGCAAAAAAGCGGAAGGGAGACATTTGACAACCTTTTTGACAACTCTTTTATAAAGAAGGCTAATATGTAATGCTAATCGAGCGCGATTTAAATAAGGCTTTTGTATTTTTGAATAAATTATCACAAAATGTTATTGTATTGTATAATTGAACGAAATAACTCATGCACAGTTATTATAGCCCGGTCTGGTACGTCATCATGTAAGCGTTTTCCCTACCTACTTTTGTACTAAAGGAGGGAGACAGGATATATGTGCCATCCCTCTCGCCATTCGACACCGCTCACGTAGGCAATATTGGTCTAACGCAGTACGTAAATGTTTAAAAATTCTAAATCTAATTTTCTTAAGATATTTATTTTCCATTTGAGAAGTTACATTTTTGGTATCCTAAGAAGCAATTGAGCAAACTTGTACTTTATAATGTTTAAAAAAATCGCTTATGTATGTTTTCATTAATAAGGAATTACATTATAAAACATAAAACTAAATGTTTCTAAGTTTTAACGAAAGATCACTATTTTTTTTAAGAAATAAATTATTAGTTCGCAAATGAGTAACAAACTGTTGAGAATGGAAACGAAAAAGTTCTCAAAAGTGACTCGCCCGAATTTATTGATCAGTTTTGAATTGCGAGGCCCGTGGCGATTATTGCAGTCGTGACTTTGCAGTTGACAGTGCGATTCCAATTATATTTAATTGCTTTTCTTTTGGCAAAAAAGATGCTATATTTCCTTTTTTTATTGAAGAAGATGCTCCAAGTCTTGTTGCCACCTTGTCTGGCCAGTTTAATTATTCAGTTTGGCCGGTTTTTGTTCAAGGTTAAGATTCTGCTCAAGATAGTTCACAGACTCTCTGAGGCATTAATTTATTGGATCTGTCACAAATTCGCCAGTTATATAAGGCCAATCAACAAGACTCACCTGCGCTTTCAAAAGAATCAGATTTTGGCAGCAATAAAATTTAGAATTATACTTTAGTAACAGTATTTGAATAAAATTTTCTGGGAACTCAATAAATGCACCCAAAGTCAAAGCGATAAAATGGACTAAGCCTTTTTTTGCAAGTTTCAAATTGATTTTATTAAAATAAAAATTATTAAAAAATTGTCAAGCTATCTTAAATCTATTTTTCAAATGTCTCAGATTTGAATCATTTAAATAATATTGTAAAAAATCAAACAAAAAAAATCAATTTAAAAAATTAATTATAAACTCACTGATTATTATTAAAAGCACGAACGTGGCGAAATGTAGAAAAATCACATATGTGTGTGAAATAATTCTTGACGAAGATGTTGTGAACTAAATTTTTAGTTAAATATCCACATTAAAAATTGACCATTATGCGTCATTAAACTGTTATTAATTTATTAGTTTTATAACTTTAAAAACAATTCATTTATTCTCAGATTTTTTTGATAAACTTTCAATCATACAAAAATTTAAGTAAAACTTTTATTTTTCAGTATAATTTAATAAGCATAACAGATCCTAGATGACATGTTGGTTTCCTTAGAGGACACTATCCTGTCAGATATCATTTTATAAAAAGGATTTTCTCATATGAGATCAATGTAGGTTATGCCGAGAAGAAGACGAGTTCACAGATCTTGTATGAGGGCACTAATCACATTTAGGATAGAGAACATTTCTCGCGATTTAATGATATTAGGAATAGTCCGGAGGACTTTTGCTAGAAGAGTTGCAATATGCAATACACTATATTGTAACATTTTAAAACAGCAAATGCTAATTCTGGTAAAGTTATTAATTTGTTTTATATAATTTATGTTTGGGAAGTAGGCGGTGCGATTGAGTTGACAGTTTGGTTTTTTGGTCAGGCAATATTAAATTATTTGTTTAGGTTAAAATTTGTGACAAATATTAGAAAATTTAGTGCCCACAGATAAATAAAGTGAAGTACATCGTTTAAAATAATAGGAACGCTGTATAGTTTAGTTATTTTAATCGAAATTTGGAAAATAGTTTTATTTTCTGCCTGTGTTTGATGAGAAAAAAAAATTTCCACGCATGCTTGGAGGAAATTAAAAGAAAATTTAACTGCTCAACCCAGGATCTCATTACATTTATTCAGAGCCTACTAAAATTGGAATGATGCGGACCTACTGACTGGAGTGCTGAGTATGTTAAGATCTGGAAATCATTGATGTCTTTAGCTCAGGAGTGAATTCCTCGGGTTTCAATTATCGAAGATAAGTTATAATTTATTTATTGAAATTAAGTATTAAATTAAATTTGCCTATCTAAATATTTATTCCTACTTACCCTAACCAATTTCCCTCTACCATCATGCACTGAATAAATTCATACTAACTGTCCAATTTACTAACATTGAACCTCTCCTGAAAAGTGGCTAGGCCTATACTGCCCTAGTGTGCGTGGCGAATGGCGGGCCTAATAATCACATTTTATATATATTTATATATATTTATATATTTTATATATTTATATATCTATAGCATTAGGGCCAGTAATTATAATAGGAAGGGAAAGTTAGGGCGATATACGTGGAGGGCCGCATGACGTTCCACCATACACCTGTTAATACGTTATCGTGAATCGTTACAATTATCTTTTTATTATTATTTATATATTTATATATGAATAACTGCTATAATCCCCGAGCGGGTTCTGTGCCTAGCCTATCATACCATAATTTATGTTTAAAAATTCAACTAAAAGTGATAATTCAAATAAAAATAAAGTAGGATTTTATTATTCGCATATTCGTTGTATTTGTAACCGAATATTCGAATATTAAAATGGCTAAAAATTGGCCGAATAATCGAATATTGAATAATTCGAATTGCAATCCCAGTGCAGGTGCTATTGGGCACAATCCATTTTAAAATCTTATTATATATAAGCATTTGAAATTCCTTAAATGGGTACAATAAGTTTTAAAAAAACTATTACATAGTACTAAAACTAAACTATTTTCATTTTATATAAAATTTTTAAGTGAAATCGGAACGTCCAAAATGTCTTTGATCCACAGACAACATACAAGATCATAAAATACACCGTTATATTCATAATAAAAAAAATTAATTTGGCACAATAAAACTGATTGCCATTATCTTTATGATTTTCCATATTTTTGTAATATTTCATTCTAGATAGATCCAAATGAATGTGGAATTGTCTAGAAAATCAGTGAGACAACCAAGAAGTTTTGTTGTTTCTACCGGTTTTTTTACTAAAAGAAGATTACTATCTATCCTAAACAAATATTTTTATTATAAATTATTAAACTTCTAAATAAATATAGATGACATAAATTCATAACTAAAACAAGGATATTATTTTAATTTAATAAAGTTCAATTACGAAAAAATAATATTGAAGAAAATTTTATAAATTCCCATAATATTTTGCAAAAAAAATACTTTACACTATGAAAATTTTAACAAAAACTAACTACCAAAAGTCCAAAGAGTCAAGCCATATTGACTTAGAACGATTCATAAGCCATAAATGCCAAACATAGTCTAATATACTAAAAAATTGCAATAAAAATTTTATTCGAAACGAGAACTATGATAAAGCTTTAAGCCAAAAAAAAACCAAAAAAGCTTATAGTTTAATGACTCATATAGTCATCATAAAAGAAGTCCCTAGAAAATTTGGCAATAAAAACGAAGACAAAAACATTTATGAAGAAACTGAGAGTTCAGCAGGTGCTCGACCACAGCCATTAATTTCTTAATAATTCCCATTAATTAACAGTTTACGATCAGATCATTTCGGTTTATCATTTCGCACACTTTACAAACAGAAAAAAAAGGCTACATAAAACCACTTGATCATTATTTTTCTGGCGATCACCTCTAAAAACTGGAAAGTAAGATCACTAATTGGATCAGGAGAGTCCTCAGAAAATGCCGTGATTAATGGTGTTTTCACGAGGATTAATGCTACAGAAGACGACGGGGACGGCTGTAAAGTTACTTGGACTTTTGGCCATGAGAAAAGAGCCACGAAAAAGGTGTAAATCTGCACGAATGCGAGCAAATTGTCTCGCTCTCGTGCTAACTTTTGGTTTTTCTTCGCTAATCGTGAGATTGGGAAAGAGAGAAGCTTCTTTTTTTTTTTGTTGGTTTCTACACAGAAGAAAAAACGAATCTAAATGTCAAGCAGTTCTTCGGTCCTCCTCCAATCTCTACATAAAGTTGAATATTTTCATTCACAAATGACTATGTTTTGGATATAAATTGGCGTTTTAGACGGAGAACAGCGAGAGTCAGCAAAAACTCCATTAATATTGTTATTAAATCCAATAAACCTGATAAACCGTCCCCATGTTTCTGATAAGACAAAACCAACCAGTGGAAATTAATTCTGAAATATTGACGACTTTGTGTCTAACTCTTCCCCGAAAATATATTAAATCAGATTCGCACATGTGCATTCGAAAGAGATTCATCTCAATACCTTTTCTTTTTCATGTTTCTACATTTCGTTACTCATTTGCATAAGAAAATAATTTGTTAGGAATGATGTGGCTTTATCAAAACAACAAGAAAAATTTTTTAGCAAAAAAATCCGACAAATTATTTTGATAAATACCTTTATATTTAAAAGTGATTTCATAGGTCTCTAATACACTTAATCAATTATTATTTTTTGTGTTTTGACTCACATAATCCATTAGATTTAAAGAGTATAGAAAAGAATATTTAGGAATCTTATTAAATTTATTTTATAACGACTTCAAAGATAAAGCCATCGAATGTATAAATTTCAAATTAACAGGCTTTGAGCACTTATGCTCCTTAATAGAGACAAAGTCAAAATTGTTACAGGCTTCTTAACAGGGCACCTGAAGTAAGACCAAGTTTTGGATTTCCTGTAAGAGCATACGCTTTATGACAGTCATATGAGGGCACAAAGGATCATCAGATCTAAGTGCTTAATTACCTCATAAGAATAAAGAAAAAATTTAAACTGAGATATACATATTTATAATAAAGTAATTGCATTTTCTTTTGTATTTTATAATAATAATAATTTTACTTTATTTTATTAACTATAATAACTAGTTTAAATATTAAGGCAATTTTCATGTTATTATTATAGTATTTTGATAATGTATTTCAAATATATTAAAAGAAGCAAAGATTTAACTTACCAAAATAATTCCAGAAAATAAATTTTAAATAGAAGGTTAAACAATTTGCATTTTAGTTATGCTTATAAAACATAAATAATATCAATTTAGAAAAATTATATTGTTCTTCTGATACCACTAATAATTATAATATTTGTATAATCTAGTATAATCTTTAATACAAAGAAAAACATTAGCTGTAATAATGAGTACATTGTTAAATCAGCAAATTTAAAACCAAATTTGTTGTGAAGATATAATTGAAAACAAAACATAAACCAGGAACAACAACTTAAATTTTTAATTGTCACATTGAATATTTTTCTAATAAGTATTTTCTAATAAAAATAGAAGAAATCAGTTTTTTCCTTAAAAACTGAAAAGAACAATTTATATGATAGATATATAGATATATTTATTTCTTACAAATCCTACCAGTATTCAGTATTCAGTATAGGCTTAT
>JXOV01001886.1:7094-27319 GCA_001014945.1 Clogmia albipunctata
GCCGCCGGACCTGCCTACTCTTCATACTCTGCGGGACCAGCTGTTTCTCACTTCTCTTCTGCCCCTTCAGTATCCCACTCATACGTCTCAGCTCCAGTTGTTGCCAAATACTCTACAGGACCAGCCATTGCTTCTTACTCCGCTGGGCCAGCTATTGCTTCCTACTCTGCTGGACCTGCTCTCGCTTCCTACTCCGCTGGACCTGCTATTGCTTCATACTCTGCTGGACCAGCCATCTCTAGCTACTCTTCCGGATCAGCTTTCTCTAAACTGGTTGGAGGACCCGCCATCACCTACGCTAGCAGTGGTCCCTCTTACGGAAAGATCTTCGCTGGACCAGCCATTTCTGCCTACCAAGCCGCACCAGCTGTTGCTCTCACCTCATCCTCATACCATGGAGGACAGAGAAGTGGTTACCTCGCCGGAGGTGCCCACCTTGCTGGAGGTGCCCTTGTGAGTACTCATGGAGATTACTCTGCTGGATACGCTGGACACGGAGGATACTCTGGATACGGAAGTGTTGGCTATTATGGTGACGCTTCAGGTGCAGGCTATGGGCACGGAATCCGATATGCCGCTGCCGCCCCAGCCATCGCCACCTATGCCGCTGCTCCAGCTACAACCCTCGTGAAAACCTCCCCTGCTCATATCGTAAAGACTGTCAGCGAAAAACACTTGGAATATTTCGTAAGTTCATACAATCTTTCATTTAAAATTCAAAATAGTTATTTATGCTACAAGGGTTTAAAACCAGTTATTTTTAACAATTAAATGAGTTTGAAATACGAGCCAAAAAAGCGAGTTGAATTCCAAGTTAAAAACCTATTTGAATCCAGAGTCGGACATACTATATAGTATGTTTTTGCAAACCTCTTCAAAAGGCAAAATAAAATATAAATAGTTGCCATTTCAAAGGTTATATATTAGTCCAGGCACGGCCTGGATCAATGAAATGTGCAGTTTAAGGATCAAAGTGGCGTCTGAATTTTGATATTGAGACAAAAATGTTCTTTTTCACTATTGAAATAAAAATGACAAATTTGCACACTTTATGAAACTAAAATTAATGTTTAAAAACTAACTTAAAATAATAATAATAATTTTTTACACGACATTCCATTACGGAACTAGAGGTAGTCTCAACCTCAACCATCGGGTGTTAGACTTAAATCTAACTTAGATTGCTAAAATACTGCGTAGCAAACACTTTTTTATACTTGAAATAATTCTGTTAAATTATTTAATTTTTTATTTTAAGAACGCGCATCCACGATACGCCTTTGAATATGGAGTTAATGATCCCCATACTGGCGACAACAAACACCAGAAGGAGGAACGAGACGGAGACGTAGTTCGAGGACAGTATTCCCTGGTTGAACCCGACGGTAACGTGCGAACAGTCAACTATTACGCTGATTGGGAGACTGGATTCCACGCCACAGTGACAAACAGCCGTGACAACCACCACGCCAAACGACAGGCCGTCAAGGCTTAATACCCCTTTCCTCCAATTCATCAGCATAATACCTAATTAAAAACTGATTACCACAACACATTTTTGTACCAATACATCACTATTCCGTATCCATTCTATATGAGTCTCCTCTGTAAATATCTCACTCTTTGTTATCTTCTTAGATATTTTATTCTATATATTCCTACCTATTTAAAATAATTTATATATTTTAGTTAAAAATCATACCTATGTTTTATTTTCTTCCACTGATTTTCGACCCTCTACTACTCCCTATCGCCTTACTGTTACTTAATTCTTATTTATCTTATCATAAAAAATATATTATCTTATTTCCTCTCATCTTTATGTGATAAAAGTGTCATAAATGCCTCTCTATTGTTTTTTGTATTTTGTAAAATTTAATGTGGAAGTCATTAAATAATTGAAACAAGAATAAAACAATGACGAAATGAATGAATGGCATTTTGAGTTGATGGTTGCAATGAAATGTGGGCCAAAAAGAGACCACTCTCGCACAGCCCTTGAAAAAGTGACCGATCCTTATAAGTAAAAGTTTGCAATTAAATTAAGTATCGAGAGATTACGTGATGTTATTTGACCCAAGAAGTGGCCCGATTTTTTCCCAAATCATTTATTGTTTCTCTTTCTATAAAGTAAGTCGCCCTCTGCTGTTGTTTTTTTTTCTGCTCCAAAAACCCACCGGTAACATGGTGATAATTTCACCTTCGGACATTGTAATAAACCGCAATAAACTTTAATTCAGTATCTATATCCCAGCTGAAATGTGAACTAATAATTACGCAATATGGCAAAAAGTGGACGCAAGTATTAATGTGTATATATAAATATATCGATCAGCAAACATGTAAGATTGTGGCTGTCCAAGAATAAGAGCCTCGATACAGTCAACGTCATTGTATCGGATGATAATCGCGTGGCGCACCGGTCAAAGCCGATCATTCAATCAATTGTAAAAGTTGTAGCTGTCCGTACATTTTGCAAAAGTATATATCTATTTAGGAATACTTTCATTTTCACAATTAATTAAAGTACCTGACCAAAACTCAATTGAATAAACCAGTTTTATATTACATTATTAGAAAAAGTACTTATTTTTCTTTTAAAATATATTCATAATAAAACTATTTACCTGTGTTGTTTTTTTCTAAACCTTATTGTTATTCAAACTAGTTTTTTTCTATAATTATATATGTAAATATTTGTGTATTCTTCTGGTAAAAAATATGGATAAAAAACAAACACGGATTTAATTATAGAACCAAAATATTCAACCTATTGACATATAAATTAATTTAAATAATCTGAATAGAAAAACTACCGCTTAAACAATTCCTTGTAAAAAAATGTCTACAAGATGGCCTTACGATATCACCAAATTTGATAATGCGTCTTTTGCAAAATATTCAGACAAAATAAATTAGAATTTTAATTAAGTAAAAGTGGTTACAGATATCATTTTGCAAAATGACTAATACAACTTCAGCCTTGAACTGAATTTAGCAAGATGACACAAAGTTTTAGTCTAAAAATATCAATTTATTTCTGCAAAAAATATTTGATTAATTGGTTTAAGTGGGAGTAATTCTTTTTGATTTAAGGCAAAGAATAAATAGATATAATAAGTTACCTCAATTGTAATTTACACGCANTCCCAAATAGAGCATTGAACTGAATTTAGCAAGATGACACAAAGTTTTAGTCTAAAAATATCAATTTATTTCTGCAAAAAATATTTGATTAATTGGTTTAAGTGGGAGTAATTCTTTTTGATTTAAGGCAAAGAATAAATAGATATAATAAGTTACCTCAATTGTAATTTACACGCAATGGAACATTTTGCCGCTCGAGATTCAAATTTGACCCCTCCTGTGTGAAACAAAGGCGATAATGGAACAAGACCGGCAAAATACCATTACCTGCATGTTTTTTAAAAATTACTTTTTAGAAAATAATCAATGCCATCCTGGGCATTAAAGTGTTAATGACTTTTTTTTAATTATTATAATTAAGTCTTGCTCCTTATTAAGATCGAACACCCTTAACCCTTTTCATCTTTAAATTATTTAGAATTTTTCAATTGGATCGAAAATGTTACATGCCTATTAGAGAAAAGTGCTTGCTTCCGATTTAAATATTTAACTTTATTGATTTCTAAACCCATTCAAACATGAAACAACATTTCTATTATACAGTATCATTTTGCTATGTATATATAATCTTTAATAATCACCATCATAATTATTAATTATACCATTATAATTAACCACATAAATATTTATATATAATTTTACAATTGGTAAACTTGAACATTGCCTTGTGGTAGGGTTACTTTATCCATGGGTAAAACTGGTCTCTGAAGATTGTCCGCGTTGAGATCGACCGTATTGGAGTCGATTGAATCGGACGTGTCAAAGCTGTTGCTAAAAATTGAGTCCATATTGGTGGCGGTCGCTGTGGACGTGATAGTCGTCGACGAATCCAGACTGATGTTTTTCGTTTTGGTTGTCGCATGCATTTCCATTGAGTTCTCCAGTTCTAGCGGCACAGAATTTCTGTTGATCAGCTTGTCTTTTAGTATTGTCTTCTTGTTTGGGGCCATGGACTGGTCATGCTTATTCATATTGACTTCGGTTAGGACGTTCAAAGAGCCACCTATCGGTTGACCTGTTACCGACTTGTTTAAACTCTCCTTGTCTTTCAGCTTTTTAAATTTCGGAAACGATACTTTGTGGAGTTTTGCGGAAAACTCTTTACTCGATCGGCCTGGAGTATTTCTACCTAAGGGCGGTGCATTTTGCGGATCCACCTCGTACTCCTCGCTAATGCTAACCAGTTGACTTCCATCTACTTTATTACTGCTATTCATCAAGTTCACATTTGCCTGGTTTGAAGAAAGAATCCCCGATCCTGAAGTAGCGGGCGGAATCACGTTCCCCTTTTCGTCTTTGGACAGTTGAATGGGAATGTCGTCGGGCAATTTCTTCGCTCGGAAGGAGGCGTTCGTGATCATCGACTTGGATACAGTCACTGTTCCCGTTGCTGGCGTCAGTGCCACACTGATTCCCATGGGACCATCACTGGGCTGACCAGACGGGTTGGCGTGGAGAGAGTTCTTGATGGCATTCGTCACCAGAATCACGTCCGGTAACATGTCAAAGCACGCCCTATTGTGAATATCATTCAACGTTTGAATTGCCACTGAGGCGAACTCGTTGAACATTGAAAAATAAACAGCCTGGGTCAGCTCCAACAGGAACTGCGTTGATATTGGAATACGGGGAAGCGCTTTGGAAATAAGCTGTTCTACATTCGGGTATTCGCCTCCGTAACTCGATCTGTACGAAAATATAATTTAGGTATTGAGATATTTCAAAGCTCTCTAAAACACTATTTATCAACAGAATAAATTTCAAGTATTACCAAATAATAAACAGAACACCATTTGTATAGTGATGTTTTAAACTTGTGGTTCTTCTAGAAATATTTTTTGCTGAAGATAAGCAAATAATATTTCTTCCAATTTCTTTGAGGGACAGAGAATTTTAGAAAGTCATATTTTTATCAACAAAGAATGAAATATACTATTAGTCATACAATAGTTTGCTCAAAATACAATTAATCATCGTATTATATTGAAAGATTGTACAAAATACACTACATTTTCGCAAATAATAAGATTACACTATTGTATCATTTTTATTCCATTATCCCACAATTCCATTCCTATCCACAAAATAACAAACTGAAACTCGTACTAATAGACCAACTCTTGTAACACCAAGCTAAACCTAGATCCGAAATATATCCACAAGAGGACGAATAAAGGAGACAGGCCACAGTAGGGAGGTTGGTAATCGACGTCCAATAATTGGTTATAGAGAATCTCCTTGACGAATTGTGAGTCCTAGCCCCCTAAATACTCAACCCAATATCACTTTGTATCATTTAAACCAGTGATGGGCAAACTTTTGAAGAGGAATGAGATACTAAAATATTTAGGCGGGCCGGAAAAAAATTGAAAAAAGTAAATAATTTTATATACTTATATGACAAACCAAATTTTTGGTTTTTATATCAATCAGTCTTATATGCTATAAAAACTGTATTTTTATCCTATTTACATAGATTTTTTTTTCAATATGTAATCTAACCTAGGTAATTTTCAAAACCACGTCGGATTTGGCTCGCGGGCTCACTGATTTAAACCAACCCCAATATACAGTGACTCTGGGTTTAAATCGAACACACGCTTGTTTAAATATATATATGTAGGATTGATGGAATGATTATAGAAGAAGAGTCCCTGGCGATGCGAGTAATTGGAGGTTAGATTAAGTTTGATAATGAAAAGAACGTGAAGTTGAGTTTTGTGTAATCTCTATAATTTGCTTGAATACATACTGAATTAATCTTTAAAACTAATGTCTACAAATCCCATGCCATTTTCTACATATATATAATAATGGATAAGCTGATTTACACGAATAAACGCCAAAAGAGACAATTTTCGGTGTTGTGTTTTAAATCAAACACCCTTATGTTTTTATCCAAACTTATAAACTATATTACATTTAGAGTTTGGAATTAATCATAATATAATAAATCTCTAGATTAGGCATGAACAACAATCGGGTCTTGGAACATATTTATGAATCCGGCTAATATTAACCAGAGTGACGAAAACACAAAGCCTAATTTACTATTAAAAACTGAATATGAATTCGTTTTTTTGCTCTTTTCTTGTATGTTTTTATTTTACATTAAAATTTGATTATACACACAGTTTGTAAATTAATAAGTGTTTTTAATGTGTTACCCGCGAAAAAACAATATAGTATTAAAATTGCCCGCTGATTAAAAATCTTGCTCACCCCTGCTCTAGATCACTAGGAACAATATTGAACAGATCATGATATTTCTAGAGTCAATCAAGACAGACAGTTACTATGTATTTTTTAATAATATTTTGGTGTTTGGACGTAATCAATCTGGGAAGCAATAGACACCATACCATTCAGATATGTATATGATATTTCAAAATACACTATTAATACCAATTAACATTTTTAATTCCATATTGTTTTTTAATTAAAACAGTACCAAGTGTTTCAATTTGAGCAAGTGTGGTATTCGATTTAAAACTAGAGCCAGTGTATTTTTTTCACAAATTGTACGACAAAATACTTGGTTGTATTGGATGTAACTAAAAACAAAAATTTCGTCAATTAATATTTTAATGGAGTTTTGTATATATGAATTCTTTTATCTTCTAAACTCTGAAAACAAACACATCCACATAAATTGACGTGTTTGGGATACACTTGTTATGATTACCTTTGATTGACCTTTGGCCTATCAATATAAAAAATTATAAAGAAAATGTTTATGAGATATACCTGTGTGATCTTTCCATTTTTATGAATCCCTGATTGACTAGCTGGCTGCTGACTCGACACAAATGATATAGAGCCGGCTTTTGAATCTGACTGAGCTGCTGGTTGTAGATGAACATGAGTGCGGTCATTACCTTCAATCTGTTCTGGGCATTCAGACTTTCAACGTGGGGCAGAGGACCCCAATTGATGGTCTTTTTGCTATTCTCCTCCCACCGTCGCAAATCTGTCTGATGCAGACTCTTTTCCTCATGGTAAATGGAGGCCTGGGCAAGAACGGGCATTCGGAACGAAATGACCTTTGGTCGTCCATCGTTATCGTTGCTAATTTCGATATTGTAGATCACAATCAGCAACGTCTCAATGTTCCTTGAGCCTTTTTTGTCGCCTTGACTCACCGAATTCAGATAAATGTAAATCAGAATGGGTAAGAACTGGAGTGTAAATCGACGCAGCTCCGTTTCATTGGACTTGTAGAAACTATGAAACTGATTGCATATTTTGTACGATAACTGGAACAACAATAAGCCATGATGACATCATATCAATTTAATTACTCTTATACTCTAATTTAGATTAATATTTACCTCAGAGAAGCGGTCCCGTTCATTGAGAATCGTAAACAAGGCGCACGATATTTCGTGGTTTTCCTCGTTCTGCACGCAAAAGGAGCGTATTTCAGACGCGTCCAAGTTCTCGTAATCGGCCAACCAGTCCAGAACTATTGACTCTGCCATTTATCTGATTAGATTCCGCTGTCTAGCTCATCCAGAAATCCACCACTAAAAGAATTCGTAATTCAATGCCCATTTAAATGATTGTTAAATGGAGAAACCCTACACAATTTTCACTAATCACAGTTTGTCGTATTTCATTATAAAAACTCTTGAAAACATTGAATTTCGGGTCCAAATCGATTAAAAATCCTCTCCAAGTTATGGAAGAGTAAAAATACTTGTTAATATTATTATTTTTGTTGCTTAATTTTATCAATGAAATACGTTGTTCGATTATATTCCGTTTCTCGGTTGTTCCTCTGGCTAATGTCAGTCTTATTGTGAAAAAAATTGAAATGGCCGGAATTGTACGTTTAAATGGCCTTTCCCAGCTGAAGAATCAGTTGAGAGTGGCCAATTTTATAAGGGGAATATCGACGTCGCCAAAGAACCGGGAAACAGCTACTATCACCCAGCAGACTGCCACCAAGACCGAAACCAAACAGGAAAATAAAAACTGGGTTTCTTTTGGATTCTCGACCACAAACGAACAGGAGGACCGCAACTATACAAAATCCACCTTCTTTGTATCTGTTACCCTGTGTCTAGTGTGGGGCGGTTTCGTATGGGCCTACCTGCCTGATAATCAACTGAGAGACTGGTCCCAGAGAGAAGCATTCTTGGAGTTACGACGAAGAGAGGCTGCCGGACTGGATCCTATTTGCAGGGACTTTGTCGATCCAGCTAATATTGAACTACCTAGCGATGAGGAACTAGGAGACACCGACATTATCATCTAAATTACCCCTGATTATGTAATTTTTACTTTTCCCTGTCAAAAACGAGAAATAGAGGAATCGCTGAATACAATTTGTAATATATTTATTTGCTGTATTAAATAATAAAGTCTCCTCTCAGTAGTAGAATATAATTAAAATCATATTGTTTAAAAGTACAGATAATATTGCGAAAATACACAATTTAATTGTCTGCTGTCCGGGCTGTTGTGAATTGTTGGAAACCCTGCAATGTTTGAGTGGGAACTGTGGCGCTCACTGTGATTGGGGGCATTCCGGGCAGAGAAATAGGTGTGCTGACGGCTCCTGTGAACATGGAAAATGGTGTAGGATTCGTTTGGGGACAGGTTGCGTAGGTAGGAATCGCAGCAGGGAACTGTTGCACTGCCTGTTGTTGATGGGGTATGGGCTGGGGATCGTACTGAACCTGTTGTACCGGATTAAAAACCGAATATTGAGGAAAAGAGGGATTCGAAACTATGGTTGTTGGAGGAGGGGGAATTCCACCTGCAAATAAATTGTCGATACTGACAGGAGGATTTATGGACTCGGGCATGGGAATAGACTGTTGTTGCATTGGTGGAGGTAAAGAAGAAGCTAAGCTAGTTGCGAATGACTGAAGAACGTTCTGATTTGTCTGGTCATTTACAGGATTTTGAGGTTGTTGCAAAAGTTCGGGACTAAAGTAGTTGCTTGGAACAGTCACTGCATGGTTAATTGGATTACCAGAAACCCCCGTTGTTATAATTGAAGAGGTGGGATTCTGCTGAGCCAATGAGGGAAAAGTGTTCAGGAGAGGTGGGACATATGGGATTGTGGTGTCAGTTGGTGCAGTTGCTGTATTCAAAATCTGACTTTGAGCAGATGAAATCACTTCCACCGACTGCTGCTCTGGCTGTTTAACACTGATCGGCATTTTAAAGAGGGGCCTTGTTTCCGGAGGCAATTCCCTTATCGGAATCCTGTGCAAATAGCCGTACCCAATTCCACAGCCCAGACTTCCTTCTCCACCCCATTTCGAATCGGGTTTAATGGTCACCTCACGGCAAACGTCATCATCAATATTGTAGACGTACATCTTCAAAGGCCTTGCTTCATGGGACTCAATCAAAGTGAACAAATCCTCGCTCTCGTGTAGAATTGAATCGGCACCGATTATATAGTCAGAAAAGGCTCTCAGTCCAGCCAATTCTGCTGGAGAAGATGGGTGTACTTCCTACAATTACAAAAATATATAATTAGACATTACATTCAAACTGATAATATCATCGTCTTTTACCAAAACATGCCAAACATTTTCATTAGCACCTTCAAAGGAACAGAACCTTATACTGACTCCCAAGAGTCCCTGTCCGCCCCATGTTGCACTTGGTGTAATGCTAACCTCTCTAACACTTTGGGATTTGCTACTGTACACCGTCATCTTGATCTCTTTGTCGACAGAAGCCCTGAGGAGTTCTTTTAAGGCATCGTTGTCTCTATCTAATCGTGTCGTTCCAATCGCCACAATGAAATCGAAAAATGCCTCCAGGCCAGCATTGGATCCTGGGGAATTATCTTGTACCTAAAATTGCATTCAATTCATTTAATTACCGAATAAAACCAATTTAAAAACATTGAAAAAATAAACCAAAATTTCGAACCATATTAAATTGAAAAAGTATTACCCTTAAGACGTGATATCCTTCTGTACCCCCTCCAGGAATAGGCAAACTTTGCGAAGATCCCATTTTCAGTTGTAAACTACTAGTAGTTCTCGGCAATTTTAATTAAATCCCCTTAAAATTACGTGGCAGTTGAACTAGACTTGACATTTCAGTAGTTCTCATTTTTGACACCGCATCGGTGAAAACGTAAACAAACAACAATTTTGGAATAATATTGTTTAAAATGAAATTGGAGAGCCAAAAAACCACCAGCAAAGGCACGCTGCTCAATCTGATGATACTGAAAGCGTGGCGGGAGCGGTGGACAGATTTTCAATGGGGTATTAACATAAAAAAGGTAAATTGATTTTTAATTTTTGTTTATACCTAGAATTACAAAATATTCCTCTTCTTTAGATCCTTCCCAGGGGAGTTAGTGGGGATGCATACAATCTGGCGGATTGTATTCTTCAGCAAGCAGTTGTCGGAGGGGCCAACCAACTGATTTTGTCCTATTTGCGGCATTCACTCTGTTCTCATTTGATCTCTTATGCGGCCGTTCTAAAATGGATTTCCAAGTACGAAGGATACGACAAGAAGCACTGCACAAAGGCCCTTCTGGAATTTCTCGACTCTATCATTCCGGGGATTACATGCAGAAATAAACAGGAAGAGTGTGTGATTGTGGACGCGATCAGTAATTTGGTAATCTGGCTAATGAACATCTATATATCAAATCAGACCCAACACGAACCTCTTGTAATAAACAAGTTGAATAGTATAATGGAGAAAATGTGTGGAAATCAATTCACAATGGGAATTTTGTATTTGGGAAAGGTGGAAAACAAATTAATACAACTAGAAGACATTAGAAAACGTCTTGATCCAGCACACCCTTTTAAAAATCAGCAATTGGAGGAACGTTTTGATAGAGTTATTAACATAAGTTTATCGCAAATGGACGTGCAAGCTGATATAAGAAGTGATGAAACCATTACCTATGCTCTGCAGCCGATTATAGCTGTAGAGTTGCTCCGTCCCAGTAGCGACATGCATAACATTATAAAAGAGTTGCTCATGATTAAAAACTTAAAACACTTGCCTCAATCCAGGTTCTATTGTGAAATTCTCAGAGCATGTCTTATTTCTTTAATCGATGTTAATGGAACTTCTCGGGAATCCCTCTGGTGTGCTTTCACATTTATTAAATTGCCACAACTTCTTATTCAACTTATTTCAATTCTTCATTCTGATAACGATACAGATTCTGAATACAATTCCGATTTGATTGACGCTCTCGAACTTTTGTTAGAAGAATCACCATTGCTCGATATAATGGATTTCAAATGTAGTTTTAACGTAATTGAAATTCTTTTGGGAGAAATGTTAAAACATAGTTTGGTATCTGAACAACATGTAAAACATTTTTCTGCTAAACGAGAGACAGTCAGCAGCTGCTTACAGAACTTGGAAATTCATAATCAGCCAACAGCAATTGTGAAATATGTCATTCGAGCAGAATCTCCATTGGCTGGTATCTTAAAAACCCTCAATACAGACTACAATAAAGTACAAGAAGCATTGTTGAGCTTCATGTGCCAATTACTGACTGGAAACAGCCTGGATTTAATATTAGCTGTCGCTACAGTCGAGGGAAAATTGAAATTATTTGTCAACAGACTCATCAAATGCAACGAATGTTCCAAGCAAGTTCCCGGAGAAGTTGGAAAGGCAGCAGTTACTCGATCTGTTTTATTTGATGTATCTTTCCTGATATTGACTTTTATTGTACAAACATTTGGATCAGATGTTGTATTGGAGGAAAATGGAGATTCATTTTTTGAAAAATGGGTTCGAAATTGTATGGAGGAGCGTAATAAATGGAAATCTCCCATGAGCATTGTCAGATCATGCGATCAAAGTAAAGTTGATGAGTTGTTGCTCTTTATCAATTCCCCGCCGAAAAATCCTCAGATTGCAACCAACTTAAAGTGGCACGAGATATGCGAAACGATTCCCAGCATTCTTCACCATGTCCTATTAGCTTGGGAAAATGGATTGTCCCCATCGGATGTGAGTAATATTTTAGAGAACTTGAAAAATCGTCTTTGTGCTTATTCGGTTTGTGCTGCTTCGTGGCTTTGCTCTTACATGAAAGTGATTAATGAGGATGAACACATAAAGCCAATGACGATGATTCAACAATTAATGACCCCTTGCACCAATGAAGAGTTGCACGAAAACTTTTCAGAACGGTTTGGTCTGTCCTTCCAAATCATTCGAAAAATGCAGCTCGATTTCCAAAACCAATCAGCAGGTGCGAGAAATAGATCTGCAGTTTTGAATAGACAGAATTTGGTCTCTCAAAATCCACTGGAAGAACAGTTTCAAGAAGCATGGGACGTGGTAAAGGAGACGGGATGGCTCCCAAATGAGGCTGCGCAGACTTTAGAAAATCTACTGCAATCATGTGGACCGACATGGTTTATTCAGAAACTAGTTATGGAGATCTTTTCCTACAAATATATCACTGAGATGAATAAAACAATAGACGTGGTATTTTCTGTAATGCACCTCAATATCGAAGCTATGACAGTGGCTCTTATCAATGAGTTGCCAGTTTTAATGATAAATAAAGCTAACAACGGAGATATCGTTCAGCCCCAATCAACTGTTTTAGCCAGACTCTGTGTCTACGCTCTGTTGTCAGCTATACAACTGCAGCCAGTAGAAAGTCCGAAAAAGCGTAGTAGAGAAATGGACGATAATATAGACACAAGTCCAGCCTTAAAGATGAGAAAACTGAACCCAGAACTAACTGACGATGCAGTTTTTGGAGTGGATTTTAAAGAAATTGGAGGAACTGAAAAATCTGTTACAGAAGTCATAAGAGAACCCCTTCTTGGGGCCATTAAACAGATGTTTAAACTCTTTCTACAATATGTTGTTGCAGATGAGTATTCACCAAAGGCGTATTTTGTGTTTGAATTATTGACCTTACTCGTTCAATGTGGAGGAGAGAAAGCGACCCCAATATTGAAATTGGTGCCTAGCGGATTTGTGCAGAATTTGATGAAAATAACGCCACCGAGTACAATGACTGCTGGAACAATCCTGAAGTTGTACGACCTGACAGTGCAAAACACTCGCCAAAACGCCCTTTCCGACCTTTGCCTCCTACGCAATATTCAAATCAGAAACGAAAGCATTCGCCTTTAAGATGTCATGCAACAAATGATTGCTAAATAATTTTATTATCCAACATACACAATACAATCTCGGCTCTCGATATAAACATAAATTGCATATAATCGTTCATTGTACATGTTAAAGAGCATCATTTACTTTCAAAACATGTTAAAGTAATAAAAAAACAATTTATCATTTTCAAAACTTACTGTTTAACGTGAGTAGGGTACATTGAAGTTTAACTATTTAATTATTTACAAAGTCCTTTTTTATATTATTGTATTTATATTAAGAATGAGATGATTTTGATCTCTACCATCATTGTCGTCTTTTATTTTACAATTTATTTATAGTATGAATAGTGTGTATCGATTTACAAAAAGGTCACAGATTAAAAATAAAGACCAACCACAATAATCCTATTTCTTTTATACTGCGCTCAAACAGTCTCCTTGTCTTTNGAGATGGATTTTGATCTCTACCATCATTGTCGTCTTTTATTTTACAATTTATTTATAGTATGAATAGTGTGTATCGATTTACAAAAAGGTCACAGATTAAAAATAAAGACCAACCACAATAATCCTATTTCTTTTATACTGCGCTCAAACAGTCTCCTTGTCTTTCTCACTCAAATCTCCTTTCAAGGCAGAAGCATAACTCGGTCCAGCCGGCTGAGATGTGGGCACGACAACTGGTACTGCGGTTCCGTCAGTAACTGTAACAATTTCAAGTCCATTTAATATAATTTAGGATCTTGGTAAAAAAAATATAGATTAAAAAAATGGAAATCAATAAAATAAATCATAAAAAACCAATCACGTATAATCTGTATTAAGTTTTAATAAAAAAAATGATTATTGATTACTTATCAGTTTGTTTATAAACGTTTCTTTTCTTTACACAATAAGATGAGATGCATTTAAAACTCACCATATTGTTTCGGTGGAGGAGTATTGCATATATTTCGCAGGTCGTGCTTCTTTATCAGTTGACACTCCCCACCTTCGACTGTGGAGATTTGATAAACGTACACAAAGCCATCGGATGAGGCGACCAGCAATCGAAGTTGCGTTTCGATGGTGGTTATCACACAGGAGTGCTTTAGTCCGGCCACAGGCAGGATGGCTGACGCCCATGCTCTGCCCTGCGTAAATACGTCAGTGACATGGGCCGGAATGAAATTGCTAACACGATTCTTTAAGTATCTGTCAATAAATAGAAAAATTATTATCAATGTTTTGACCTAATTATATTTAAAAAAAGCAACAAATAGTATTTTAACGAAAGATCATTTGAAGCGATAAAGATTAATTTACTCACCCCATCCAGTCATTGTTTTGGGCAGCAGTGTCTTTTGCGGCTACTGGAGGAGCCCGTTCGAACTTGAAAATGTGAACCGTTTCAGTGTTGGAACTACAACAGAGGTAGTTGGAGCACGTGCTAAAAGACAGCGAAACTATGGATACGCACCGCTTCACACCCCTTCGGAACTCGTACAATTTGGAGCCGTCCTTCACCTAAAAGTGATATCCTCGTTTGAAACCAATTCAATTGATAAAACGCAATANGTTTGGAGCCGTCCTTCACCTACAAAGTGATATCCTCGTTTTGAAACCAATTCAATTGATAAAACGCAATAAACTCACTGAAAATACTCGAATCACGGTTCCCTTTTCGCTGGCCGTGGCTATTTCTAAGCCACTATAGCTGAATGCTATCGCTGCTAGGGGAGAGTCATGGGCAGGAATCATGATTTTGGCCTGCAAATTGACCGCGTCAAAGATCTGCACCTCGCCAATGGTAGCGCTGCCCGGATAAGCCAAAAAGCAGTTGTCCGAGTCAGGCGCCAGAGCACAGAGCCCGTTGGGGTTGGGCGGTGTATCACGGATTGTGTGAACCACCTTCATGTCCCGAATATTGTGTATGTACAGACTGCCAATGAGACAGACTATGAGTCGAGCTCGGTTTAATTTTATGGCCAAAACTGTATTCGAGTAGGAATAGTTGCAGATTTCGGTGCCCTTTTTAAAGTGACACACTTTCAGTTTCCTTGGGCAGTTCATTGTGACAATAGCCACCAGGGAACTGCTGAAAAGCCTTTCTACAAGACGAATGTCCTCGCTGTTGCTCCGATAGATCTCCTCCAGCATTGTATCGGTGGAGGACAGTGAGAATAGACTGTAGCCATTCTTGTAGCCCACAAAGAGGGAACTAAAAACAGATTTAATCATTGAAAGTAAAACCCCTTGTTTGGCATTGAGAAACACCAAAACAAAAATGCTTTGTGTTCAGTTTTTCACAATTTCTCTCTCTAATCTCGCTCAAGTCAATAAATAAACACTACTTACGAACAATCCTGATTAAAATTGACGATAAACTCTGAATCCTTTTGCTCGGGAGCACTCATTTTGAAGACTACGAAAACAAATAACTTTTTGTAATTTTCTTGACTTTGTGTTTTTACGTCCAATAATAATAATTTGACAACCAATGACAGTTTCCCACTGACGACAACAACAAACAGATCAAAACAAAAACAAAGTTTATGTTGAGTTGAAATACATTTTATGATTTTTACAAGTGTTGCAAATTTAACGCGAATATGAGCTACATAACGGAAAAGAGTATGGTGACTGAGATAAGTCCCAAAAGAATTTTTGTTCGCTTGATACCGTCAAAGGAAGAGGACCAGAGATTTCAAATGCTAACTGAAACCTGTATCAGCATGAACCACAAAGAAACACAAACGGACGAAGACTGGCCAACATCAAATCTGTATGAACTCAACAGTTACCTTCTTGAAGAAATAAAAAATCTAAAGGAACAAAATTCTAAAATGTTAAAAATGATTGAACTTATGAATGAAAGATCAGCCAAAGAAGCTGATATTAAGAAAATACCATACGATTACACTGAAGAAGGGGACGACGATGATGATGAGGATCAGAATGAGGAGGAAATTGGCTTGAATGGAACACTGATTCCGATAAAAATATTGAAAAACATTGACTGGACTTCATATATGGTGGCAACTAGGAAACTTTTGGAAGCTGTTTTTGATAGAAAAACTCTCGCCACTCATTCGATGACCGGGAAAAAAACTGGAGGTAATATAGTTAATACAAAAATTAGCTTCTAATAATTTCTTTTGTTTTAGCTCATATTCACATAAAAGCGTCCAAACAGCTTAATCCTTATAAAGTACAGGACATAGTTAAATTAGTGTCAAAGAGTTGTAACGTTTCCGAAAAAGCTGTTCGTAAAGTTGTAACTGCTAAATGCAATGATGAAAAGAAATCATTCAATAGGATACAGAGGAATTCTAGTAAAAATGATCTTTAATTTTTTATTTAAGAAATATGTATATAAAATCCAATGAGATTCTGATTTTTATTTAAAAAACACAATAAAAAACATTATTTAAGCAATTTGGCGATAAAAGCTGCTACATCTTCACGAGCCTTCTTTAGTTGGGGCAAATCTTTATCTCTGGGTTCGTACATATTGGCACAATGAGCGGTTCCTTGAATGAAAATCGTTGGCATGAGCGGATCTGATGACTTAGTTAGACCCAAAGCATGCCATGGATCTAGAGAGCCATGAACGTAGAGCACGTTTGTAGTTGCTGGATTGAGTGCTCCATAATCAAGGTTTGTATGGGTCACTCCTCTTTCTAGAGTATTTCCATTGAAATTCGGTCCAAAAATATCAACGCACTGCTTTATGAAAAAGTCTAAATTGAATCGATCTCCAAAAACAGATGATGAATTGTCAGAGGTTTGATAGAAGCCAAATTCATTACAGGTTTGATAAGTCCAAGAACGAGCTAAAAAAGAAGACTTCATTAAATTTATTTTTAATTGAGAAATGTGAACCACTTACTTCCATTTACTACACCATCAGCCTCCCAGGTCGTTTGTCTCAGCTCATTAATCATGTTGTCGTATTTATAATCCAAGCATTTTTCATTTTGGTCTTTCAGAAGCATAGCATTTACTTCTGCCAGTCGATCAATAGGAGTAATTGTCTTATTAATCATGACATTACACACCTCATCTATGCCGTATGTAGATCTTGGAGTACCAGAATATTGAACAACACCAGCAAAAAGATCAGCTAAGCTTTCAAAAAAGTTTTGAATGTCCAAGTGATTGCTCATGGACTGTTCAATTGGGTCGCACAGTTTAAACTTTTCAGTGATACTCTTTTGCCCAATCATGTGTTTCAATAGTATCTCCACTTGGCTGATCGCTCTCTGTACACTTTGGACACATGTATCAGAATTAGTGGCCAAGGAATCAACGACAACTTCAAAATATTCCCGGAAATCTGCTTTGGCCAGAAGAGGTCCACTGGAACTGATAGCACCGTGGACTAAAAACGGATATTTCTCCCTTAACCAGGCAGAAAGGGTCCCTGGATAAGAACCGCCAAAACTAATCCATTTAGTTTCTTGAGTGAAATTGTGTTTTAAATTCATTTTAGATATAAAATTAGCCAAATCAGCCAAAGCACTTTCTGCAGATAGGAAGACAAGTTCGTCATTGGTAACTCCTTTGGTGGGTCTGCTCAATCCATAGTAACGGTGTTCCAATTGAAAGCAATAAGCATTGAATTGTTTCGCATATTTTATCCATGCTCCTTGATTCATCCATTTTGCTGAAGCAGGAGCCTCACCACCAATCATTAGAAAGATTGGTCCTCCTGGCTTATAATAGTCCTTGTTTTCGAAATACCTCTAAATATTTAAGTAATAAATTTATTTTGAAAAAAATGAACAAAAATGTGTTTACCTGTTTCCATGTTTGATTGATTCTAGGATTAAAATGATCTAGAAGTTGATCGAACCACAAATCAGATGGGGCTGGTGCACTGCTTAACAGATTAGTCTCATCCTGCCATTCTACAACGTCTTCAGTGAACAAGCGGCCTCGGAAAAACTTCCTTACTCCTTCCCCATTTTCAACAAACATTAATATCCCCAAAATAAGGGCAATCACTTTGGGTTTCACCATCTTCTCCTTTCAATCGACTACGACGTAAAATTTAAACTTAATCAATATATTCCTTATCTCCAGTAAAAAATAAGAGGAAACGTCGATTTTTGATTTGAAAACAAAAACATCTTTTGTCTCCCTCTTGTGTGTTTCCGTCTCACGCAACAAGAAGTTTAGTTGTTTTGATTATTTTAATTTTGCATTTTTCGTGACCATGGCTGATGTACGGGATATTTTGGAGATTGACCAGCCCGCCACTCCCGAGCTGACCAAGGAGGCGGTGCTGAACATAAAGAAACGGGTCTATGAGAAGTATGTTTTAAGATAATGAAAGAATTTGGATTGACATTTTTCTTTTATAGATCAAAGAGCATGAAACGGCCAGAAGGAATGCATAGAGAAGTGTTTGCCTTGCTGTACAATGACAACAAAGACGCTCCACCACTTTTACCCACAGATACTGGCATTGGAACAGGGTATAAACAGGCAAAAGCGAGGTTAGGAATGAAAAAGGTTCGCAAATGGGAATGGACTCCTTTCTCCAACCCAGCACGAACCGATAATGCTGCTTTCCACCACTGGAAGCGTGTCTCGGATGAGCCTAGACCTTATCCCTTTGCCCAGTTCAACAAACAGCTGAACATTCCACAATACACGGTGAACGAATACAATGCCCATTTGCGGACGAATCCGGCAAAATGGAACAAAATACAAACGGATCATTTGTTTGATCTGGCCAATAGGTTTGATTTACGGTTCATTGTAATGGCAGATCGTTGGGATAAATCTGGATGCGGTCCAAAATCAGTGGAAGATCTCAAAGAACGATACTACGAAGTGATTGGTATTTTGGGCAGAGTTCGAGGCACGGACAGGAAAGCGTTTGTGTTTGACGTTGAACACGAAAAACGGCGCAAGGAGCAATTGAGAAAACTGTTTGAGAGAACACCAAAGCAAATTGAGGAGGAGCAAGTTCTATTAAATGAACTGAAAAAGATAGAAGCACGCAAGAAGGAGCGTGAGAAGAAGACTCAGGATCTGCAGAAATTGATATCCCAAGCCGACCAGCAAGGAGATAACCAAAATAATAACTCATCGGTTAGAAAACAAGAAAAGAAATTGAACAAAAAGAAACAACTGACCACACCAGCAAGACCATCTAAAGTTGATTTTGTTGTCAATGTAAGTAATAAGTTTTTATTCATTTTGGATTATTATTAGGGACAATTATATATAATACTATTTTAAAAAAACCTATTATTTTAATCTATGCTCTTACTAAAATCATGCACATTATTCGATAATATGTATTAGAATATACATTTTTCAAAGCCCCCAAAAACACTTTAAGAACCAGTAACACGTTTATAATAGCAACATCTAATAGTTATCATTTTAACAGTCAGTGGTTTGTGAATGCACTAGAAATATATAAAAATTTACAAATAGAAATAATATCACCAAATTTAAAAAACTTTAAAAATTATATAACAGATATAGTTTGGAAGTTGGAAGTAAAATAGTTAATTGTATATAATTAATTAGTTTGTTAGGATAAATAAAGGATAAGGATAAATAAAATAAATATAATCGTGTACAGTAAAAGCAAAGTAAAAAACATTAGGGAGTGTTGTTACATTCCGCAAAAATAACACTAATTTTTTTTTATTTGGGAATGTGGGGGCATACGTTCCAGAATGAAAAAAATCGAATAAGAAAATTGGTCTCAATCAGGTTAATTAGAGATGTTCATTTCTTTACAATTAAAATCGTATATTAAAATCATATTAGAAAGCCTTGTTATTGTTGCAAAGAAAGTAGTAATTTTTAACAATTTCATGAAATAATCAAATATAAAAACTCGTTCATTATATTTTATGGAAAGTAATATTTCTGTTCCGGGGACGCGAACATCCCTGATCTCAATATGGGTTACTTAATTAACATGCGCCAGCTAGAAGCGCTGACTTTGTTGAAACAAAGTCA
>JXOV01001886.1:29712-70546 GCA_001014945.1 Clogmia albipunctata
CACTTTACTATTAACATTTTACGTTATTTTTAATAATTTAATAACGTTAGTTTTGAATTTTTGACATTGATAATTTTCTTGCTTTTAGTTTGCTGCTTCAAAAAAATTATACCTCATATTTTAAATGTATCTAAAATTATTAAAAATAAATAATTTGTTGTACCTTCGTATCGAATAGCTTTTTGTAATTCCGTATCGAAAAGAAGCCTCTATTTAACGGAAATTGGTTTACTCCAAAATAGCGTTCAATACACATGTGAAATAGGTTATTACAGTATTTGTATTGAAATATACTATTTTATAACTATATATAAATGTATTTTCTGAGGTGAAAATGGACCTCATCATGACGACAATTTTTATTGAATTATTTTTGAAAACTTCCATGAGGTTCAATGATATTGCAAGCGTTATCCTGTAGGTTATTTGACCGAAGTGGCGATTTACCATAATAACGAATATAATATTCGTAATAAGATTACTAAAAACAAAAAAAATCGTTATACACCTATATAAATTCAAACTATTTGGCGCCAACCAATACATTAGAAACTATACATTATTCCCATTCATGTCTTCTCATACTGCTTGTGTTAAACATCTTGGATTTTATTATTAAAGTTGACGCTGATGAGGTGAGTCGTGGTGTGCGATGAATAAAATGAAGAGTGAGAGTGGACCATTTCTGCGTACAAATGTAAAAAAATTTTAACGAAAGATGTTTAATTTAACGTTTGTTGTGTTCTGATATAGAATTCAATGATCTATTTTTGCGAAATAAACCAAAAACTGATCAAAATATGAACAGGTGTTAATTGTGAGTTGTGGCAGAGTGATATAAATAGTAATGTTCGAAATGTGAAGGAATTAAATATATTGAAACGATGATTTTAAGGTAAACTATAATTATTATTAAATTGAAATAATCTATAAGATACCTCTACCGAGATTTAAAAAAAATGGTTCCTGGTTTTATAATTTCTGAATTATTTTTCGCGGGTTTGCTTTAAAAAAATTACCACTGTCTGACGATTAAACACCTACATGAGTTTTACTATTACTAAACCAGTCAGTCGCACCACACGATTTGGATTTTGAAGAGATACCTGCGTATTATTGAATGTTATTCATTCACAAGAAAAAATTATAGCGATTGACAGAAAATGCGTTGGTAGATTTTTTCCACTCTCTGTTTGGCCGGATTTCTTAAACAAAAGACTGTAATATTGTTACAACATAAAGGAACATTTCAAAGGTATTTTCTCTTTCAATAATTTGTAGTACCTTATATCAAAACGTTTATGCAAATGAGCATTGTCAAAACTCTCCTCAACGGATGTTAAAGTCTTTTGTTACTATCCGGTGTAGGAGATCAGTTTCAGTCCCTTTTTCTGTCTATTCTTTGAATGCATGTGATAAATGAATAATATATAATTCATTTCAGTAATCATTTGTTATAAAATACATATTCTTTAGGGCAGTTTTAGATGCTAAGATAAACTGAGAGATAAATCTAAATGAAATCAATTTGAACAACCACATAATTTATTTAGAGACAAACACGAATATAAAAGAACGCCCACGATCTTCATTGTGAAAAAAAAACTGTGGTACGAAGCCACATCTTGAACACATTCTCTGAAAGTGTTATATGGGGTACGTTTTCTATCTAAACAAACACTTTTTGATGATGAATAGTATAGGTATAATGATATGGAGTTATTTTAGCTTATTGTCATTAACCGGCACTTTTTGTAGTAGTGTTTGGTATCTTTCAATTGTGCAAATAAACTGGATTTAAGTTCTATCTCTTATAAAACATCCCACGAACATTTTTATACTTAATTTATTCCTCTCCATAATAAATTCCTCTTGAAATTCATTAACGTCAGAGAAGAAGCCTTTATATTTAAATGACATCTTTTAAATAAAATTGTAAATCCCATTTTCAGATTTTTACTATTTTTGTTTGTCATGCTGATCTCGAAAACACCATTTAAATGCCAGGTAACTGACCAGAGACATTTTTCGGTAACAACTTAATACCTTTCTTATTAATTGTTTTGTAGGTACAATGTAAATCTGTGAATCAGAGCTATTCAATATCGAATATCCCAAGCAAATCAACAAGTGAAATGCAACCAGATAGTTCTACTACGACGTCGATTCCACCAATAGTGTCTAATGCATCTTTAATCTCAACCAATATCGTAGATAAAGCCCTGATAAAGTCATATTCAAAATATAATTCAAAATACAATTTGGCTAAATCGAGCAGATTGATTAAAATTCCAGAGACAACGACAAAAGACCTCACAAAGAGTGAGTGGCAATGTCCTAATATTACTATGAATCAAAATCTTGAATGCGGGTGTGATATTCCACATACGCTCCGATGTAGCGGCAATATTCATGGACTAGAACAGTTAGCGGACGGATTAAGGAACTCCCCCTATTCCGTTTCTTTATTAGATTGCACTCTCCTCAATGTCACCTTCTTAAGCGATGCCAAAATATTTGAAAATGTCTCTCTACATGGATTGGTTATTTCATCTGGGGAAATAAAACGAGTTCATCGATTCGCATTTATGGGAATGAAAAGTCAGCTACAAGCTTTGTTTTTACCAAATAATGCTCTCAGTAATGTGCCATGGAATTCATTAACTCCATTAACCATGTTAGACCGTTTAGATTTATCTAATAATAGAATTAAAACGTTAGGATCCGCAGATTTTGCTACATTAAATCATTTGACTCATTTGGATTTGAGTCAAAATTTAATTACTACTATTAGTCCGCGAGCATTCGTTTCATTGAAGAACCTCCTAATATTAAAATTAAACGGAAATCGACTAGGGGATTTTCCAACAGGCTTACAATATCTTGGAGTGTTGAACGCATTAGAAGAATTAGATTTGAAATCAAATTCTATAAAAGGACCATTTACAAAGGATCTCTTGCCCGTTCTACCGCATCTTGACTCGCTGACATTAGATAAAAATCTAATTACTAGTGTCCAAAACGGGGCCCTGCAAAACTATCCACACTTGAAAACATTGTCCTTGCGCCACAACCAAATTGATGTACTCCAGGATCATGCCTTTAAATCATTATCACTTTTACAAAATCTAGATTTGGGATACAATGGAATAATAGCCATATCGGGAGCATCTTTACAACATTTACCAAATCTAGTGGTTCTTGATATGACTCACAATTTCTTAAGGACACTTACTTCAGATATTGTTTCACCATTATCGTCTATAAAAGAAATAAAACTGGATGGGAATGACATTGCAATGATTGAAGCAAACTCTTTAGAGAAGATATCTGGAAAAATATTTTTATCCCTACAAGATAATCCACTGTCTTGTGATTGCCACATGCAACAATTTGCAGAAAGACTTCGAAATTCATCTGTTTTGGACGTGTTGGGAGCGGTGTGTGCTACACCCCCGAAATTAGAAGGAGCTCCCCTAGTTCATGTAGAAATAACAGAATTCACATGCACTTCTAATACCAACGAATTGCTTGAAGACCCATCAGAACAAGTGGAAGATATCTCGAAGCGTATCGATTTATCGGATATCAAAGATGTTAGCGATATGGTCATGCTGAAACAAATAGAATTGACCAATGACTACTCATTGCTGCTTATTTGGTTGATAGCAATAAAGAACTTCGTATGTGATGCTATTTTTATATATAAAGAAGAGAATATAAACGAAATTCTGTTGGATCATATTCCAGTAAGTATATTAATTTTAAATTAAAATTGGATTAATAAAATTGTATTATTTTTCAGATCCAATGTCAAACAACTAGTCCTGAGAACACAATAGTGGTGCATTTAGCAGATAGTTCAGCCCTGAATATTGGAGATAATTACCGTTTTTGTTTAGTACTAATAGAGGAGATAGTAGACAAGAACGAATTAGTAGTAGGATGTTCAAATATTACCAAGCTAAGGGCTTCCTACGAATCAAGTATAATTACATTTAAAACGAATTTTGATCGATTACGAATACCAAACACAAAAATCCCCATAAATTTAGTGGACAGCAGTACATCAGATCAGAAAGAGACCATCGAATTTATGTACAAGAGTTTACTGGCAGTAGTTAGTGTGATGTTGTTAAGTTTTAGTATTTTACTTTTATTGTGGCGTATCTCGAAATTAAGGAAATTAAATCGATCAACAAATTCATCACAACCCCGGGACAATTTGCCAATATCCATGAACAGAAGTGAAAGTCCAAATAGTAAGTATATCAAGTTGCAAGCCACAACCAGCTTGTAAAGGATATATGCCAAAAGATAAAAATATAAAAGTGTGTTTATTTGAACATTAATAACAAATTGATTTATATATAAATTGTAAAATAACACGTTTCTTTTTAAATAAATTGTAATGTAACACGAAAACTATAATGAGTTACATGTTACTGCCTTGACAGTACTTTGTAGGGCTGTGTAAGTTTATGAATTTTTCTAAATGCAAATGCATAACACCTTCGAACGGAATTTTATGCTGGATTATCGAACGGGATGATAGGCATTTGAGACTCATTTCTTTGGTTTCATACTGTCTAAAGAGCATTCTCAAGTCGTCTACAAATTAAATGATAATCAGTTTTTGCATTTTATAAAGAAAGAGTATAAATATTACCAGATTGACACAATTGAGAGGCAGTTAATCCATCACTATTCACAGCATCGATATGGCAACCCATATATAAAAATATTTTGATCAATTTCTCAACATTTTTCATCACAGTTTCAGTGTCCTCGTTTCTTCTCTTAGATATCTGGTAGGTAAGATTTTGATTAGTTTAATTATTCTTTTCAGTAAACGTCCAAATAATCTTTTTTATTCATACTTACATTCAATATTAAAATATGGAGAGGAGTATTTTTCGATAGGTCGGTTAAATTTATATTCGCATGACAACAAAGTAATAATTTTACAGTTTCAACACAGGGAAATCTACATACATCATCCGTATGGAAATCGTCCACAGGTGTACTAAAATATTTTAAAATTTATAAATAAAAAACATAAAACTGTTTTTACAATAAAAACCTTGAATTAACAGCAAGATGAAGCAATGTTTGCCCGTCCCGCAAGCGAACATGCATTTCAATTATGTTTGTAACTACGTTCTGAAATTCTTTCAGCTCTAATTTATCCTGCGACTTTGACTCGTCCTTGAGTATTTTTGTAGCAATTGTAATGAGGTATAGTGTAGTTGTAATGTTTGTTTCATATTCTTCCTGCAACAATTAAATAATTTAAATGATGGTTTAAAAAAAGAATGTTTGACTTACTAAAATCTCAACATCACGAAAGTCCTGCAATCGTTGCTCTCTATTCCGCAACAGCTCCAAAGTACAACATTTTAAAGTAGAAATGATCTAAAAATAAGTCATATTATTAATACATACAATCCAGTTTAGGATCTTTTCATTCAATTCTTTAGAAATAATTAATAAATTTACTTACACTTGTTAATTTGACTGGAACATTCAAATGAAACATTTGAGAAAATACTTGGGCAAAGCGAAGCAAATCTTTGTGCACTGAAATACCATTCATTTGCCTTAAAATCATCGCGTGCATCCACAAACTTTCACATCGATCAAAACGCCCGTTATCTGCACATACTGCTCCCCTAAAAATAATCTGATGTGCCAAATCAGGAAAATGGCGCCCCAAAATCCGTTCTCGAATTGTTAAACACTCCATATGCATAGAGTTGTAATTGAATCTTATGGCATCCAATTCTTCAATAGTTTGGCTTTCGATCCAGTCTTCATAAGCAGATACTGGGGGAAGAACACTTTTTCGAATCACATTATTAGGATCTTCATACCGCATGTTCATTCCAAGGCTTAAATAATAATGCGCCTTGGACAAGCTATACTGATCCTTGTCATTAGCATAAGAGGCTCCAATCAGTTCTAAAGTGGCTATTTTTTCATCTAAGCTCAATAGGTTTGATCGCTTTAAAAACATCTCTACCACTTGTGAACGAAGTCGTTCTGCAGCCATTATAACGGGAGTATACCCAAACTCATTGGGCAGCAATTCAGCTCCGTGATCCAGCAATAATTCGCATACTAGAATATATAATTAAATTAGAGTTATAAAAATAAGAATTTTGGATAAAAATACCTTGAACATGATTACTATCCGCCGCATAGTGTAAAGCTGTTGCACCACAATTGGCTTGTTGGGATGAGTCGACACCGTTGTCCAAAAGAAATTCAACCTTAAAATTGATTATTAATACTAGCTCAATTTACAGATATTTTCATCTATACCACATCTATGAAACCTTTATAAGACGCAATCATAAGGCAGTTGTTATTAAACGTGTTGGAGACATTAAAGTCGCCCCCGTGAGATACTAAATATTTCACTATATCCAAACGACCTAAAATTCGATTTAAAAAATTATACAGATTTTATAAAAACCAAAAAATACTTACCAATAAAGCACGCAGCTCGGAGAGGAGTAGATCCATTATTAGTTATATGATTAGCTTTAGCTCCACTCTTAATTAATATTTTTACAGCCTCCAAATGACCTATGGAGAGAATTTAAAAAAAATATATTTTAGAGTTTTCAAAACGGAAACAACGGTAATTTTTTAGAATAACTCAATGGATATTTATTTCATTGTAAAGAGAAAGATATGCCTGGTCTTTTATAGACAGACCAATATTATTCTAACTAAGGGTTAAGTTAGGACCGTAACCTTCTGAATTATATAAATTCCTCTTAATAATGAAATAAATACCCATTGATTTATATAAAAAACATAATTTTTAAATTTTGTTTTGTTTTATAAGACATTTTAATTTAATTATTTTATTTTTAGAAGAACTAAAAAATAACCGCTTTTTTTATTATAAATTAAAATCTATAAAAGGAAAGTCCTGGAATAGGCTGATTTCAATAAAAATGAATAAACACAGAATACAAATCTTTTGAATCTATACCTATTTATAAAATGTGAATCAATCTCTTAGTATTTGATATTTACCTAAACTACAGGCACACCACAAAGGTGTAACGCCATGAACGAATTGGCCATCGAACTTGATAACAGATTCTATTTCCAAGTTGGGATTGAATTTCTCTAACATCATCTTGAGACAAGTAACGTGTCCGTGAAGGGATGCAGCTGCAAATGGTGTAATCGACTGGCCATTATCATCAATAAAGTGCTGAAATATACAAAAATTTAATTAAATAGATAAATATAGGAGCACCCCAAGTTAAGATACAATATAAAAGAATTTTTATGAATTAGGCCTACGAAAAATGCGCAGTGATTCTTTAAAAAGAGTTTTTCTATATAGAGTATTGTAATAAATTAAGAGAACAAAGATCAATTCTGCGTCGCAAACAATAAAAACAAAGATCATGATCACACGTTCAGAATTGAGATGATTANACTCAATGTAAAAGTATTTTTATGAATTAGGCCCACGAAAAATGCGCAGTGATTCTTTAATAAGAGTTTTTCTATATAGAGTATTGTAATAAATTAAGAGAACAAAGATCAATTCTGCGTCGCAAACAATAAAAACAAAGATCATGATCACACGTTCAGAATTGAGATGATTATTTTTACCTCGTTAATGACGGAATTTGCCAGATCGGTCCTACCCAGTCTCTCCAGGTTTTCGAACAGCAGGAATGGCATTCCCGTTTTGGCTGCACTAAATATTGAATCCTTAATCGATTGAAAGTTTGGATTGATCTCATCGTTTTCGCTGTCTTTGTCGTTTCCATCCATGTCTTCTTGTGCAGATCTCTGGGCCGAGGTCGGATTATTACTTCCCTGAGTCAAAGACATCTTCTAAATACAGCTTTTGCACCAAGATACGCGACACAATTGAACTCTTCTATAATTATTTAATTAAAATTGTCCTTGCATCACTTAAATATTTGTTCCTCGTTCACTTCACAGCAGCTGATTTTTTGTTGCCACACAAAAGTCAGCTGTCACGCAATATTCGGTAGATTTTAAATATCAAATTGGAGCAGTTAACTACTCGTATTTAGCTTGATTTTTTAAATTGCTCCTTTTTATTCATTTATATTTTTAACGATAATTTAGAGTTAATGTGAAAACTCACAGAAGTGGTTTGGTACTTTTAAATAATTATTTTTGTTTTAAATTTCCATGGTGGTTAATTTACAATACTTTTGGGTTTCTTAAATCTAGATTTATAGTATAGTTCTTTAGGTAGACTTTAACTATCCATGGGTTGTTTTTTAAATGATATTTTATAATATCCTTAAAACAAACGAGTCTCTAGTTTTCAAATATGTTTTTATTTTTTAAAAATCATGACTTAGTACATTTGGTAAACTAAATATAGCGGTGTAAAATCGTTCTTTGGTTTCTAAATGTATAGCTAGTTTTAAATCTCAAAGTTGTAAAATACTGCTGAAATAATACTGGGAATAATCAAAATGAATGCTTTGGAAATCTACGTTTGGACTGTTGTGAGTATGTTGCGCCCAGCTATCATATCCGGTTCCGATCTCAAGCTATCTGTTAAATATTTGCAACATCCGACCCGCTGATAGTATCGCTTTTCGTTTGGGGAGTTCACAGTGTACACTATGAGGATAATATCTGCCTTTTTCCACATCTCAGATATTTGTCTAAAAAGAGTAAAATAATTTCATCATTTCAATTACTCTTGTAATTATTATTCATTAAAACAGTAGTTCCCAAACTTATTCGGCCCACGGCACCTCTACATACAATCCAAGGCGCCCCTACATGCATTCCACGGCGCACAGTTGCATTAAAGAATGACTATAAAAAAGGAATTCTTTGCAATTCCATAACGAAAGATTTGATTCATGCTAATGAATAGAATTTCAAAATGTGTTGCTTTCGTCAAAAGTGAAAAAAAGTCAAAATATACGAAAAAATTATTTGTAGGAAGAGGTTTTCCAAGAAATATATCAACGGGTGTAAAAACCGTTTAACTCGAAGACGATAAAAAAAACGCAATACGGTTCGTATTTCACATTCCTTTCATCGTTAAAAAATAGCTGTTTTTACACCTGTGTTGCACAAATAACTATTTATCAACATAGATTCTAAGATGACTTACGTGCTAAACTCCGATTTGTCTATGAAAACCACACTGATTCCTAAAGCTGGATACAACACATGTCGATAAAACGTCCCAATAATAGAGTTGAGTATTAAAGAGTTCATAAATCTGATATTTTGTTGTTTTTCGAGCCACAGTCCGCACTGCAAATTGGGAAATTCTTTTCGTAGGAGATAAATGTTCATTGGATTCGATGTTACAATGACAAATTGATTTTGAAAAATGTCTTTGTTCTTAATAATTTGCGACTTTAATGATTGGTAAAACTTCGGATTGTTCGGTGGACACATCAAATAGACAATTACATGGGATGTTGCCAGTTCCGAAATGAGATTACCCAGGGTAAGAATTCTTTCAGGAGGAAAATTGCACCTAAAATTAAATCGTTTGTATTAAATTCCAAATACATTATTCAGAAATCTCACCCTAGGGGATGGTGCTCTGAAATGTTAATATTCTCCAACTCTTTAAGGGTGAGTTTATTGATAGAATCTGTAAAATTTGCTTTCAGTAACAGATTATCGCAGACGAGAACAATTTCTCCGCAAGCTGAAATATTTGCATTTAGCAAAACCGCGGGACTCTTTTGTTTGGCGCACTGTGGAAAAGGACTTTTCTACATCAAAGCTCAATTAAATATATAGTAGTTAAATACCTTTCTGATTGCCAAAATTGAATTCTCGGGATAGTCAAAAGATCCCCCGCCCAAATTGGCAATAAAGGCATTATGATGTAGTAGTGCTTTCTTTTCGGGGACTTTCAATCTGATAAACTTTGATATGACCACCACTATACCAATCAAAATAATCATCCAAGGCAGGACGAAGGGAAGAAAATCACAGAAATATAAAAACAAATGTAAAATAAACATCACCAAACGGAAACTAAGGTAAAATAACTGGTAAACCATTTTAAAAAACCGAACAAAATAATACAGTACTGCCCCAATTACCGAGGACATTCGATTTAAGAATTACAAAATCGATATCTCCCCCGAAAGCTTTAAGAAAAACAGAAAATTTCTTCCGAAACAGAATTTTTTCCAATAAGAATTATTTGTTTATTATTACCAGGGGCAAAACGTAGTTTTGGCTGTAAATCCCAAAATTACAGTGAAACCCCTGTTAAGTTATGTTATTTATGTATTTTAAGAAAGAATTTCATTTTCTAAAAATCATTAGGACAGATTTGAAAGTTAGTTAAGCAGTAAGCGTGATTTTTATAAATAACCAATTATTCAACCATTAAATTAAAGTACAATTAAATTCAAAACATTAAATGTTGTCCAGAAATCCATTTTATTCAATTCAACTCAATCAACAAAACGAAAAACCTTCAAGGGATTTTAGCAAAATTCAAATTGTAATGTGTAACATGCTTCAAACTCTGTTGAAAATTCAATTCTGAAATCCAATTCGATCAAAAAAGCGCGCCTATAAATTCTGTCAATTGTTGTAAGCGAAGAATAAAGAAAAAAGCATTTAATTCTTGATCGGTTCCACTGGGTTCATNATAAGCGAAGAATAAAGAAAAAAAGGATTTAATTCTTGATCGGTTCCACTGGGTTCATTGGGTTTTTGTAGTTCGGAGACCTGCTCTGATAGCCACGTCGATGTTTGATTGGAGCCGGTTTGAAGAGCGATTTGTCGGGGTCAAAATGACTGTCAATTATCTTGACCAACTCCGTTTTCTTCTCGCCCAACTCCTCTAAACTGTCTAAAGCCTCCGCAATTCCATCCGTTTTCTTGTCATCCCAAATAGTCTTCAGTTTATCCAAATCAAATCCGTGCTCTGCAAGGGATCGTCTAAAGTCCACCGCCCTCACCCTTTGATATATTTTGCCGCGAAAATAGTTAACAAAGAGAGGACGTAGAGAATTTTGACGGACAATCACTTCGTTTTGTTCGTCTAAAGCATTAAGACCGTCCTCTAATTTCATTATAATTCCCGTCAAGTCCATAGGCAACAGGCTCTTTTTGACTATCATTTGATCCTTAAACACTGTTTCTCCGTCGCCACCTCCTTCCTGAACTCCCTCCTTGGCCAACTCCAAGTCCTTCACCTCATTGTTGTTCTCGTCGACGGCGGGAATCACATTTGAAGTCTTTGTAGTTTTGAAAGCCAGGTGCTCAAAAATGTCGTGGGCTATTTGGGCTCGAACACTCGCATTTCCCTCAAACATTTGTTTTTCCCGCTCTTCAGAGTAGTCGAGCATTAGAACCTTGGACAGTTGTAACAAACTCAAATAGGAAATCGGTTTACCACATTCCTGTTCCGCATTTTTATAACTGTTCACAAATCCAACCGTGGTCTTTTTGAAGCGGTCCAAGAGCGTGTCATACCTAAATTAACAAGGACAGAACATTTACAATTGGAAAAAATCATCGGAAAAATCTGTTTACCTTTTCAAAGCGGTTAGAAGCATGCAAGGAATAAAGTGTCTTTGTTCGTGGTAGACTAGGACTACTCCCTGGGACTCGGGATCACTTTTGTGCACCTCCTCTAGCCAGTCAAGAAAGTCGTGCAGGGTGGCGTATTCCGTTTTGGTCTTCATCACCTTGTGCGTCTTCATGTTCTTCAGCATCCTGAAAAAGCCCATGGTGATGACCCGGACCTGGTGCCGCTTCTTCGCTCCCGGATTCAGGTTCATGTACGGGATCACATACTGAGCAAACTGCCTATTGGGTGTGTATGCCGCCAACTGGACAATCTGTAGGAGAATTAGGATAGAACAGGTTCCAACGGTAAAATAAACGGTTAATTAAAAAAATGAAAATTATTACCTCATCTATTAGCCGTTTTCCTGTCGTATCGATATCTAAACCAACTAATGTGTACTTTGGACAAACCGTTACATCCTCTTTTGCGTCTAGAAATATTTCGCCGGGCATTTCGCTTTTGTTCTACAAAATGATAGGTTTTTGTTTTTTCTGTTAATTACCAATTTAAATTATCTTACCTATTGTGGGGTCACAAAATAACAGGATAAATTGAAATTGATTGTTGGCAACTGCTAACGAGTTAAAACTCAAAGGATGTGTTCCTTACCCGCTGATCGGACTCAAAATGAACTCTGGATTCTGTACAATTTTTACAGGGCAAACAAAATGTAATTGACTCTGCTACTTTGATCGATACCAAATAACGGTATCTCGAATTCAATTGTCCTTATTTACTTGTTTGTGGTTTTATATCATGAGAACAAAATACAAACATAGATTAGTTTATTATATAGAAAAGTCAAACAGGATTTAAACCCATAAAATCCTAATTATTTTTATTTAATAAAATTTAAATTTAAAAGAAAAGTTAATATATAATTTTATTTAAAATTAAAAATTAAAAACTTAAAACCTATAATAATATATTTATTTTTGTAACTAAATAATAGAATTCAAAATAAAATTTGTTAAAAATATTTTTTTTTTAATTTTTGTTTTTCAATAGCCTTTAGTTTTTCTTTCCCAGTGTTACCAGAGTTGTCCAGGATTCCCACAACAACAAAAAAATTCAAAATACGCGCTCTTTTTAGTTAACTTTAAAAAATATCTGAGTTTTACCAAAAATGGTTACTTTAAACCACACAAGTTTATACGAAATAAGGTGCCAACCCTATTTTTGGAGAAAATTTTTAATTGAAGTTGACATTTAGCTGTCCAACTGTTTTTATTCTGAAATAAGTTTATTTTGTGTAAAAAACCGACTATATTACGTTAAATCGACATATAGTCAAAGCCGGACTGTACACTAAACACTGAAATCATTTCAAATCGACCAAAAACTAACTAATAGAGCATTGTTTATTGAGCGCGTCCAAAATGGGGTTTTAACCATTTTTCGCGACTGGACGTGAAAAAAGCGATTCAAATCCAATGGAGTGTTGGTTTAAAGTTGATAAATGATCCGTAAATCTTATTCAAATGACCTGAAAACAAACCGAATGCCAAAAAAGTACATATAAAATTGGCGCGCGCTTGACATCACAACAAAAAGACGCCAACCTATTTAATCATTGTTTTACAACCGCTCATAACTCAATATTACCAAGATTTCAACAGAACTCCAGCTAGATCCAGGCATGTTTTACGCGCATATTGTTTTGGCCAAAAAGGGGCCGCTGGCCAGAATCTGGTTGGCTGCCCACTGGGACAAGAAACTGACCAAAGCGCACGTCTTCGAGACGAACATTGAGCAGTCGGTGGACGGTATTATGCAGCCCAAAGTTAAGTTGGCGCTGCGTACCTCGGGCCACTTGCTCCTTGGCGTTGTCCGGATCTATTCGAGGAAAGCCAAGTACCTTTTGGCGGACTGCAATGAGGCGTTCGTCAAGATCAAAATGGCCTTTAGGCCAGGCATGGTCGATCTGCCAGAAGAACACCGAGAAGCAGCGGTCAATGCAATCACTTTGCCAGAAGTTTTCCACGATTTTGATTCTGCTTTGCCGGAGCTTAAGTAAGTTTAAACTAATAAACGTTCTTTAGATTACAATTAAAACATAATTTAATTCCAGCGAGGTGGATATTGAAGCCCAGTTCTCCATTAATCAATCGCGGGCCGATGAAATCACAATGCGAGAAGACTACGGCACTCTGCCAATGCCGATCCACGATGACGGCTTTGGAGACATTGGGTTTGACACGGATCCACAGGACTTGGCTCGGGACGGAATCGATCCCAATATGGACGATAACCTGTTTGGTGAGAACATGAATTCGAAGGAGCCTCTTCCAGGCACGTCCAGATCCGTTCTGGACTCCATTGATCACCACAACACGTTGGACGACGGCTTTGGTGATGACTTTGGACAGCCAGCAGCGGGACTCTTTGAAGGAGATATATTCGCAGATGCTCCAATGCAGAGCGAGAATTTGCCAGCGGGAGCCATAGCCTCTCAGTCTGACTCTGACGACGATATGGACCATTTTGATGGTGGAGCTCCATCCCCAGGTGGTGCTTCAGAGACTTCCCGTCCTCCGTCTCGATCAGATGTCCCCAGGAATGCTCTCATGAGTCCAAGAGATGAGCCAGCGTCTCTTGATCCCAATCTAGACAACAATTACATGACTCCGGCAAATGTCGAGTTGCTGGAGAACCAGTTGCCTTTACAGGGCAACGATGAAGAAGAAGAGAGCTTTGCTCTAGCTCCTGTTGATGCGACGGCTCTGAGAGGCGTCTCCAAAGCGAAACGGAAGCGAAAACTGATTGTGGACGAGGTGAAGAACATATCCGGGGAAGAGATGAAAAACCAGCTGGCCAACACAACAGATATTGTTACAACGTTAGACTTGGCGCCGCCAACAAAGCGACTTATGCTGTGGAAGGAAACTGGAGGCGTGGAAAAGTTATTTGGGCTGCCATCACATGAAATTCCAGCCCGATGTCTGTTCCAAAACTACCAGCGGAATCTGCAATCTCGCACCATTGACCTCGAAGATTTTTCGGTGCTGGGACCGGCTGACGTTCTCGCCCTGGAGTATCAGAAACCGGAGAGACCCGAATCCCCGATTGGAAAACGGGGTAGAAAGCGCAAGCAGCCAGTTCAACCGGAGGAGCCCTCGTTACCTGAACCGGACTTTGTTCGAGACCAGTCCGAATTTGTCAATGATGGTCTCGAGCTGAGACACAGTGCTCTGGAAGCGTCAGAGGCATTAATGCCCCCTCCATCCACACCGAGTATACACAATCTTCACAGTCCGGGCTCCAATCTGAACGATCTGCAATTGTCCAGTGGCATGACCCCTGCAGGACTGTGCCATGGCGGTATGACGCCACACCACGCCCTCGAGAGCATGGAGTCGATCCCCAATCTGCCTGCCGACCAAGTCTCCGCTGTTCTCAATGGGACAGGCCTGGACAATATCGGATTTCCCAGCTACTCCCACCATCATTCACCTGGCAATCTGTCTGACCGGGTCGCCAATGACTGGGGCGATGACTATGACCTCCCCATCGCTTCTGGACCTGTAAGTTTATATGAATTTTATATTTTGTTGTGTTTATTTAATCTTATTATTAAATTTACACAATTTTCTGCCTTGTATCTAATATTATACGACTTCAACAAATCGTTTCTCAGCCAGAATCCATCCGTCTTTATTAAATATTACTGAACTATTACAATAATTAAAATTTACTCTCTTTGACCTTTGAAGTAAATTAGTTTTGTGAAACTTCGTTTAGTAAAACGCACTTGTGCGGTAAAGTTGTAACTGTCAGTGTCATTATTATTCATAACACATTTCTTGGTGTTATTACTAAATAATAACTAAATGCATTTTATAGAGGACAATAAAAATAGGCGATACTAGCAAATGATCATTACCTACAAGCTGTGGCGTAACTAAAGGTTTTGTCGTCCGAGACGGTCGAGTTTGAAATTTGCCGCCGCCCTCTCATGTAAATTCAAGTTATAGGTTTTGTGTGCATTTCCTTTTAAAAAATCCCGTATTTTTTGTTATAATTTTTATAATGATTTAAAATTAATCTATAATCATTTGTGGATTTTATTTCAATTTCAGGGCGAAGAACAATTCGAAAACGAAACAGATGAACAGTTTGAGGAGAGAGTATTAAATAAAAGGGCTGCACAGCTTTTTTACGTGGTGCGAAATAGGCTGGTCAAGCAAAACAGTCTCCTACTCAGCGATCTAACATACCGAAACGCTAAGAAGCACGTAAGTTACTTAATTTGAAAATTATAATATTCAATTACTAATACTTAATTTTATTTATAGGCTGCACAAAAGTTTTATTCGCTGTTAGTATTGAAAAAGTTTCAAGCATTGCAGTTGGAGCAGGAAGTGCCATTTGGCGAAATTTTGGTTACGAAAGGCGATATGTTTGACAACCCGAAGCTGTAACCGTCAACAAGAGAGCGGTCTCTTTATTTTTTACGGATTTTGATCTTTTACTAATTTTTTTTATAATCATTGAGTCCTCTCCAGTGATCGACCATGTGGATCGATTATTTGTTTTTTTACAGGTTAAGGAATCTTATAAAATAGTAATTTACAGACGCATGTAGAATGATTTGTCCGTTGTTAGTTTTAGTAAACTGTATTTAATATAGGTAATTTATCGCAAATTTGATTAAATATTGTGAACCAAATTATTGATTTACTTATGAAATATCTGTAAGTTGGTTTTTACATACAAGCAAATATGGGACAGAGATGGATGCGCGTGTAAATTTGAACAAAAATCTTTCTTAGGTACATAAATGTTAAAAATAAGTCTTTTTATTCAAATTATCATTGGTTTGTTCTGAAATGTTCAGACAATAAAATGTATTAAATGTACAAAATGATTATTTTTATTTCATTTTTAAATAAAGGATTGTTTAACTTGTAAATTGACCTTTTTTTTATAGTGCTTATATTTTAGTTAAAATTAGTACACAATAAATATAATAGAGAAAAGATTTTCCTATTTAAAAAGTGCTTTGACAATTTGTTTATTATTGTATCTGTCAAATTAATCAAATCAAATTTTATTATTTTTTTCTAATCAAAATTATGAATGAACCTGGAACTGTGGACTCTACCTCACGGCTGGACGCCAACAGTCCAAACAGTGAGAACATCAGTATAGAATGCTTTCAGAACTACACAGCTTCAGAGGTGTTTGTACAAGGTAAAATGAAGAAAATTCCCTGGTTTTGTGATTTTTAAAATTCCTCCTTCATATACATTTACAGGATTGGCAGGACTAGTGAATCAGGGCGATGTGGAAATGATCATTAGGGGGCAGAAACAGATGCTCCAAAGGTTTGAGAAAACCAACGAAATGCTGGCTAATTGCAATGCCCTTAGTGAAAGCAGACTAAAATCAACAGAAGAGGATTTCAAAAAGCACAACAAACTTTTAACTGAGATGAAAAAGGACCTCGATGTGATTTTCAAGAAAATCCGAAACATAAAAACCAAATTGAGTAGTCAATATCCGAATGCTTTCGACGAACTGAAATCCTATCAACCGCAGGAAGGGGAATTGGATGACGATGATGAGGGAAGTAACAATAAACACTCCAATGTTGAATACGAACCAATGGATCCTAGTTCTGAAAATAGTTCTCGAGAAAAGCTTAACAATGGCGTTAGTGGCACCCAATAAACTTGTAATTTGGAAAGGGAAAAATTAATTATATAAAAATTTGATCTCCTTTGTATAATCTTTGCATTTAATTAGACAATATAATTAATTTAATAAATAAATTTATCATTTTCAATTTATTTTATAAAATATTTATAAACATCCATATTAATCTATTTGAATTACTTTATCCAAACTTACTCCCCTCATGAAGAAAATGAAAGAGAAANAAATTACTTTATCCAAACTATTATTACTCCCCTCATGAAGAAAATGAAAGAGAAATTCACTCGCATCCATCTCTTTCTACCAGGTTGGGAGTGACTATTATTGACTTGATCCTAAATTTCCTTTTCAATTCCCATTAGGAACAAGTGGAACTAACAAAAGCCAACGTGCTAACTTTTCGTTGATCATTTGTCAATTAATTGTAAATAATTAATTCCCTTAAAAAATTTAAATAAAAGTCAAATAATTATTATTCTAATATTGAAAATATCAATAATTTATTAAACTAATAGACCTTTATTTAATCCCTATACAACTATAAGTCATTTTCTTATTGGCTACTATGTGTAGGATTCTTGTACAATTTGTAATATATGATCGAGTATTTAAAGTGTTATCTGAAGAGGAGGCTACTTTAAAAAGCCTAATCAATCCGTTCGTGGACGTTGCTGCAACGGTGCTGCTATCAGAGCTCCAACATATATTTTTCATAGGAGTACTGTTCTTCATTTCAATCAACTGTTGTCCTGCAGCTAAATCAAAAATCCNTCATAGGAGTACTGTTCTTCATTTCAACCAACTGTTGTCCTGCAGCTAAATCAAAAATCCGTATTTTCGTTTCATAGCCAGCAGCAGCCAAGTATTGACCATTTGGACTAAATTTGATGCTTTTTGCTGGGAGTTTACAGTTTGTAAAAACTCTCAGTAATTTACTACTAGTAACGCACCATAACCGAATAGAGAGATCATCTGAAGCAGTCGCAAAGTAATTTCCATTGGGATGAAAATCGATTGCCTAAAATTGAATTGTTTTAAAAATTGAATAAAACCAGTTCATATTAGTACTCACATCTATATCCTGTTTATGTCCTGCATAAACCTGAAGAGGATATTCACGATCTGTTGCCCAGAGCCTTGCTGTGGTATCCTTAGATCCGGTAGCTAAATTATATCCATTTGAACTTTCTGCAACACACCAAATTGGGTGATTGTGTCCTTTTAAAATAGAAGCACAACGGTAATTCAAATTCGTCCAAAGTCGAACAGTGCAATCTCTGGAAACACTTAGTAACAATGGATTGTATTTGGAATAAAGAACTCCTGTAACTGCTTTTATATGTCCTCTTAAAATTAGGTTTGTTGTGTTAGGTTCCATTTCAATTTTATTTTCGCCCTCGACATCAGTTCCTATTTGATCCAAATTCCACTCACAAGTTATCCTATTTGACCACGGATGAACCAATTCGTGCTGTGGTATTCCGTGGTATGAATTATTAAACTGATTTACAGGCCAAATTGTTATATGACTCTCTTCAAATCCACCGGCAATGTGACATCCATCTTTATCAATTGACACTGAGGATATATTCGAAACGTTTTCCAGAGTGTGCATATTAATGGGAAGATTTATATCCTTAAATCGACTTACAATCTCCTCCAGCTCATCTTTATAGATTTTGTCATAATTTCTTCCTAATTTGTTATTTTCTACTTTTACTTCAACCTTTGGAGATTGTTGAAACCCATTTACCAAAGGTTCCTTCAGCTTTATTAGTTCATCCATTCCATTGGATTCTTGTTTTATTAGAGGAGTTGGCAAAGGAGAAGCCACAAAGCCGTTATTCTCTTCGGATTTGTGACTTTCAATTTCAATATCAAATCGAGTTTGAAGGAGTTGTAGAATTAAAATATGACCATGATGAGCTAGAAATTGTTTCAGTAGAGCTAATGCTGGTAATGACAGACTGGCCTTGTATTTACTTGTCCTAAATTCGATTATATTTGGTGTTGAGTCGATGTCTTGCTTTTTAGTTATATTGCTTAGAATTTGGATCAACTCGGAAAAGGAAGAGTGATTATTAGGAGTAAGGGTATCGTGCCCGTTTAATCTCGTCTCTGGAAAGATGATTTGGGAATATTTCCTGAGAAATATCGACGCTACCTTCCAATCTTTGCCCTTGGTCATCTCAATGAATAAATGGCAAAGCATGGGAGGTAATAGCTTTTCTAAATCAGACTTTTCCTTGGTTTTAACCCCCTGAATAAAGGATAACAGTCTAGAAAATTGGTAGTCGATTGTAGTGGGGTTGTTGTTCAAGCATGATACATTTGAATAAGAGAACGAATTCGTCCTGGAAATCTCCCTTCCAATGTTATTGGCCATAATCATTTCGTTTTTTGTCTGACTCGAACTGGTCATAGCGCTTGGAACTGTATTATGAGGCTCCTAAAACAAAATATAAGGTGAAAGTGGAAAAAGTCTATCTATAAACGAGTTATTTTCCTTACCGAAGAATAGTAGTTTCTGTCCATAAGATATTTGCTTACAATTGCCTCATTCTTCTTTGAATATTTACTCTTTTTAGAATTGCTGCTTGATCCTTGTTTTGTTCCTTTTCTTGATGTGCTATTTGAGTTTATCACTTCACTCATTATTAATCTAAAAAGGGAAATTCCGAAAACAATCGCTATCTAAACTGAACCCGGCAATTTTTTGACAGTTCACAATCTGTCACAATCTTATCTGTCGTGGGTTTGTTTTCTTTCGGAATTTTTTTTATGATTACTGCAGTGTTATAAATCCCGTACTGCAGATGTGGATGAGTGGATAGCTGGATAGTGAAATACAGTACGGTCTAGAGATGGAGCGGCAATGGAGATTTCTCCTGGTTTTGATTTGGTTCGGATTTATGGTGGCCGGGGGAATTCGCCTCTTTTCTGGCGGTTTCCTGCTCACTAAAATGGTACAGAATGAAAAGGCATCCTGCAAACGGATGAACAGCAGCAGCTGGTTAGCAACAGAGATGAATGTGAATGCCTCGTCTGACTTCTGCCTGGACAAAAAGAGTAAAGTGATCATTTTGGTGGTCGACGCCCTGAAATACGATTTTGGAGTATTCAACGAGAGCATTTCTGAAGAAGACGCACTTCCATTCCAAAACAAACTTAAAGTCATTCATAAATTACTAAAAGAGGATCCTCTTCATAGTAGAATGTTCAAATTTATTGCGGATCCCCCAACTACAACTCTTCAAAGATTAAAAGGCCTTACAACTGGAACACTGCCCACATTTGTTGATATTGGATCGAATTTCGCCTCTCCGGAAATAAATGAAGACAATATTATGGACCAAGTTAGAGCAAGAGATTTAAATATGATCTTTATGGGCGACAGCACCTGGACTGAACTGTTTCCCGATAGATTTAAAAGGCAGTACTCTTTTCCAAGTTTCAATATTTACGATTTAGATACCGTGGATCGAGGTAAAAGATATAAAAAAATATTATACAAAGGTTTTAATTTAAAAAATAATTTCAGAAATTGAAAAGCAGCTTCCTGGAGAGTTGGGAAATTCAGATTGGGATGTGCTTATAGCACATTTTTTGGGTGTGGATCATTGTGGACATAGATACGGTCCATTGCATAGCGAAATGTCTAGGAAACTGACTGAAATGGACAGTGTTATTGGTCAAGTCGTGAATCAAATGGACGATGAGACGATTTTGTTCGTAATCGGGGACCATGGAATGACAGTTCGCGGAGATCATGGAGGCGAGTCAGATGACGAGACAAATGCCCTACTTTTCGCCTATTCAAAAGGACCAAAGTTCCATAAACATGTGCCCAACAGTGAAGAGACACAAAAATTTGTTAATTCTGAAATGCAACAAATTGACTTTGTTCCAGTGTTGGCATCTATTCTGGGGATTCCTGTCCCTTTCTCAAACCTTGGTACATTAAATGTTAACCTCTTGCCGGATGTACCCTATTTAAATTTTTCCAAATACGATGTCATGCTTCATCACTTGTGGCACAACGCTAAACAGATACAGAATTATTTTAAACAATACGCCTCTTCTCATCAAAATACTTTCGATGAAGAAATAGTAGACGAATTAGAGAACAAATTTCTAGTTCTGTCTTACAGGGTTAATTCTATTTACACAGAAGAGGCTTTTAAGAGTTTCGAGAAGGATTTGAAAATCCACCTAAGAAAGATTTTGAAGATTTGTAGGGAGGTTTGGGTAAATTTTAACCCCCAGAACATGTTGCAAGGACTTTTAATTACGGTTATTTCAATATTTTTACAATTTGTGTTGATTGCAAATCTCAATGTTAAATTGCTAGATTCCGTTTTCACTGCCAATGCAATTACAACAATTTATTTGATTAATGTTGGCGTCGTTGTGTTTTGCTACATTGGAAATACAAGAATTTCATTTGTTTCAGGGAATTCCAATATTATGGTCATTTCCTGTATGGCTAACATTTTCCTACTTGCGTTCTTGATAATCAAAAACTGGGTAGATATTGTGGACTGTTGGCGAGACACGAAACACGTGAAACATATATTCAGTAGAATTTTATTTGGAGTTCTTCTTTCTGTTTATTTTTCCAATAGTTTTATTGTTGAGGAACAAAAGATTGTCATTTATGTTATAACAGGATTATTAATATATAATGGATTCTTGTTACTACAAATTATTAGCAGAAACCAAAAACCAAAGTCGTATGTTAAATATACTTTAATATTACTTGTAATTATAGCATTAGCTTTATTAAGAATATCTTTTATGTATATGAAATGTAGAGAAGAACAAGGTAATTGTTCTTTATTGATGCCCGGGAAAAATTCCAATTCAATTTCTTTATCTAAACTTTTAAGTAAATATCTTAGTTTAGGACCAGTTTGCGATAAAATTGACCTAAGTTCAATTGTTTTCCTTGCTCTGTTTGTCACAGGAACGAGGATGTATTTACAGTCTTGTGGGTCTTTCATGGGATATTCGTTCAAAGTAATTCTTCAAAAGTTTGGACCTACAGTTTTGGCCATTTGTGTAGGAGCCCATTTTATTTTGTCTAAAAATAAACTGGCCAGTTTATATCAGTTACAAATTGATGCATTAGCCTGGGTGGTATATGGGTTATTTTTCTGTCAATTGGTGGTAACATTTGTTAGTCCATTGATGGTACAGTTGATAAAGAATACATCTGAAATCAATGTCAACGTATCCCAACCAAGACAAATTATACCTGAAATTTATAATAAACTGCGGCATCTTCAAAGTTCTGGTAATAACCAGCCAAGAATACCTATTATTTATGGACTTCCAATGGTGTACTCTTCGGTATTTATTGGACTGTTCGTTTTTATGGCACTGACAATTGCAATACTTCTTGGAGCCAATGCATCAAATGGATTGTTTATATATTTGGCTATTGGACTAATTTGTCTGTCAATGACTTCAATTATAAAGTACAACAAATCTTCAACAATAGGTAAGAATCATTACTTTTTAAATTTTTAGGAATAATGTAATTTTTATCTTTATTTACAGAGCAATTGATGAGCCCAGATTTTCAGACATTGATCACATGGTTTTTTATTCTTCAATTCGCTTTTTACGTGACCTCACATCAGCCGACTTTATCTCAAATAGATTGGCATTCCGCGTTTGTCGGAAGGACTTTATATCATGACCATTCAAATGTTCTATCTGCAGTTTTGGTTCTATTGAACACGTTCAACAATGTATTTTTAATGGCTTTATTATATCCATTAATTTCGATTTTCCCGTTCATCATTTACACAAAAATGCCTGAATTGAGATTTTATTTCGCCAGTAAAAATCGTAATTCCAAAGAAAGCAATAATATTGTGGATTATAAGATAGAAACACTGACTCAAAATAATGAAGATCAAGGCACAAAGGAAAAATTCGACGTGACAAGGGGGGAGATCAATCTCTACGAGAATGAAAGAACTCTGTTGACTTCTGTATTTAAATTGGGATCCAAATTAATAATGATGCAAGGATTTCGAGTAAGTGACTTTTAAATTTTAATCTATTTATTTACAAGTTGACTTTTTATCTCGTTTTTTTCATAGGTCTTTTGTTCGATGGTGGCTTGTACAATACATTGTCGTCATCTGATGGTTTGGAAAGTATTCGCACCTCGTTTCATTTATGAGGCAATTACAACGTATTTATTCATAGTAATGATCATAATTAGTTACTTTTTGTTGGGTCGAATCCACAAGTCAGTTGTCAACTTGATCACCAAACTGACTAAAAGCGTTTAAAGAACGGAACGATCTCGTCATAAAGTTGTTCATTAATTTATTGTTTATTAATAAAAGTCGAATAAATCTTGTAGCGTTATTAATTTGTGAAGAAATTAGAAATAAATAGAATTCTTTAGACAAATGGCTCTTGCTTACTTTCATAATAAATCCAATTTGTATTATATTTTTCGTTAAACGGGTTAATGAAATTGACGGCATTCGCTCGCATATTAATGGATTGGACAAATAAATAAAAAGCTGGCCGCGTGGATCATTTTGAAAATTGTATCGTCAATTAGCAAAGCTTAGGCTTTAAATTGTTGATGCCAAGCGTTATATTATATTTGGTAGTAATAAGGCTTACCGTGTGACTAATTATAGAAAATTAGTACAGAACACTCGACGTATTTAGCAGTTTTATGACAACAAGTTTTATTGCTAAAAATAATATCGATTCCTTTATTGTAAATAAAACGCAAATTTTTAATTAGAGTATTCAATTTTTTACAAATACGTCAGACGAAATGTGTCATTTTTTGGCGAAATGCACTTTGAGGTGTTCCAGATTTAAATTGGTACATTGAATAATAGTTATATGATTATTTCTTATCATTCTGTGTAAATTTTTTAATGAAAATTTAATTTAGTCAATTTTAGTTATGGGTAATTATTTTGCAATCACTTTTAAGGTCGGATCCCATTAAGTTTTTTCGCTTGTAATTAATCGGCTTAGTCTCGCTCTCTATTAATTAATATTTCAGTATATTTTCAATAAATAAGTGAAGGACAAAAACCCTATAAAATACGTTGTGAAATTATTTGATACTTTGTTGATAAAAGGTAAGATAAGATTGAATGAGTATTTGTTAAAATTGTATTTAATAGACTTTAATTAATAACTATTACAATGAGAATAGAAATGATTGAATATGCTATTTATTTCTAAAATATTTTAAATGTTAACAGGTCCAGAGAAATTTTTGGCAGCCCACATAATATTTGGTACCATATGAATAAAAATTATTATTGTTAGATATAAAATTGTCTCAATTTTCGAAAATAGTTTTTTAATTAGAGAAATTAATTTTTTTTTAAAATAAAGTCAATATCAGACCAGTTTATTTTTGAAAAACGCCAATTATATGGATGGAAAGCCTACATTGTCTTTAATCTTAATGGGACAACTGTAAAAAATTATATCAATTTTTTAAACGCAAATTCTTATATTAATTTCAACGAACGTACTAAAATAAATCTTATTTCATATTAAGTAGAAAAAAATAATTCATTTATACATTGATATTTAAACATATATATTCATAAGAAAAACAAATCTCAACCGATATAATACGCTAATTAGACCCGTACTGACCTACGAATACGAAAGAGCCGAGCCAGATTGAGACATTCAAAAGTAAAATTTTAAAAATGTTTCTGTTTGGTTCGAGTACCAAAGTAGATACTACGATTAGAATAATATATTCCATGACCTTCATTGAACATCAGAAGGTTCACAAAAACCTAGCGTAAAAAATAATTGGGACATTGCTCGTTATATTATTAGGTGCTATTAATTGACTAATAATACACCGAAATCAAAAGTCATNAAATGTTTCTGTTTGGTTCAAGTACCAAAGTAGATACTACGATTAGAATAATATATTCCATGACCTTCATTGAACATCAGAAGGTTCACAAAAACCTAGCGTAAAAAATAATTGGGACATTGCTCGTTATATTATTAGGTGCTATTAATTGACTAATAATACACCGAAATCAAAAGTCATGAAAAGTCGAAGCCCGTTGGTTGATATTAAGACTCCCCATGTTCCTTAGAGGAATTGAAAGGGAAAATTTTTTTTTTGCTCGTAATATATATTTTAGCCTGGAGAGTCGACGGTAAAAGTTTTCGGTCCAAGGCTAGAAGGTAAAAGAAGAAGAGGATGGCATAGGAAAATATAGTTGGATGCGGTGGAAGAAGAAATCTATAGAATAGTCAATTACAATCGTTTTAAAAGTGGCACACCTTCCCTTTTACAATCATCATCCCTTTGTTTTATTATTATCACTACCTTTTTTGGTAATATTAAAATGACAACACTTGTTGGAAAACTTGCATATTCATAAGAAAAATAAAAGATAAAATATTTGTATAAATAATTTTTATTTACATATTTAATGAATTTACAAAAAGTAAGCCTACATTTGTACATATATATTATTGATATAAATAAAGGTGAATCACAATCAGCGCTTTTGAAGACTAGAACAAGTCAAGCGTAATCATTTTCAATTTTCTTGTATTTGAGTCTCTTTGCTAATTGTGCCCGATAAGAGAATAGGGGTCGGAATACGTGGGTCTCCGCCACTTCAAAGATGTCATCTTCCAAGTTGCTTGGTTTGGGGTCAACTACATCGTCCAACACTATTTTCTCCTCAGCAACCACTTTTTGGCTGGATCCGGCATTTGTAATATGTTGCTCGTTTTCAACAAATTGTAATGTGACGTCCTTTTCTTGTAGTGCTGGTGAAGATTCTGCACCAAGGATGGAATCTCCTCCAATGGGATGAGATGAGACCAAATTCATGGTCGTAAGTATTAAACAGCAGATCAAAAACTTGAACATTTTGTAGTCTTTTATTTTAATTTCACTTTAAAATCAAACACTTCTTTTTAACTTTACGGATATTCTTTTGAATGATATTTCTATTAACTTGAATTCTTGATTTTAGGGAGCACCTAATTTGCATTTCGTTCTTCCAATGTCCAAATCTATATTGAGTGGATTAAGTAGAGTTTCGAGTATTTATACCGACCTTTACGTGTGGTATTATCGGAACTCTCATCTCGATTGTACGACGATGCTAATTAGATTCTTTAGCGAATTCCCGATAATTACTTGCTCAAATGTTTAATTGCACATTGTAAATAGTTTTGCATACCTTAAATTCAATTGACTTGTTTTGTATAACACTTACAAAATGAAAAGAATGTTTATACAATTATGGCGCGCTCTTGTAAATAAATACATAAATATATTGACTTAATAAAAAATCTTCAAATTATCATATTTCTGCAACATTGAGGTTCATGGGGCTCTCCAAATATTTTCGCCCAAAAACGTGCGAATTGTTCCAGATCATTGCCAATTGTTATTAAATGAAATAACAACCACCTGAAGAATTAGAAGCTTTTATTATTGCAATAAATATTTCAACAACATAAAAAAGCGTATTTATGTAAAATATTTAATCCATTCCAAGAAGTTACACTTTACATATAGTAGGAGTGTAATTTTTATAGGTAAATAGCAACCAGTTTTGATTTGAAATGCATTAAAAGCGGATATTATATGTGATAATAAATAGAATCTTATAAAACGATTTGGGTATTAAGAAAAATATGAATGTTAGATTAGCAACAGCATGCAAAGGACAGAGCGTTGAAGTAAATAAGTTGAACTAACAGAAAACGAGTAATACTAATGGAACAGATTTGAGGTCGTTATACTAACCCTTTCCCATATTTTATGGAAAATATTTATTTCTATTATTATTTGTATGTACTAACAAAATATGAAGGATAAAATATCAAAATAGAAATAATGTCAAGAACTTATGTTTATCATATTGAAAGAAATTAGCCCTTTAGTCTTAATTTTTTAACCGACTTATAAAAAACTGATGCACTGTGGACATTTTTATAAACCAGTTATGAAAAGTGTATTAGAAAATATAATAGAACCGGCCTTTCGGCACTACACACTAGGGCGGTATAGGTCTAACCACTTTAGTAGAGTATTTTTTCTGTTAATTATATATGATTGTCTGCTAATTTCGGACTATACAGACGGTGTAAAAATGTTGTGAGGGTGTTTTCTCCCTGCGCTGATAGCTCTTCCTCCTCCTAATAAATTTTTCACCCTGCGTAAAAAGATTAACCCCCTTATAAATAGTACAAAAAGGGGATTTTTAAAATGCTCAGGATATCCAAGTTCAATAATAGAAGATATACAGCTGAAACATTGGGAATTGATTTTAAAACATTGTATGAAAAGAATGTGGTCTTATTAGCGTAATTGTGAGGATTTCTTTTGTATAATAGAATTAGAATGAAACCCTTTCTTCTAAAACAATATTCAATTAAAAGAATGTTTAGCTTAAATAAATGAAATAAATTTTGTCTTCGTCAAGACATTTCCATGTTACCAAGTCTAATTCTGTTGCGTTTACCTTTAGTAAAATCAAGGTGACGCACGTCGAGATGGAGTAATTGAAGATAAGTTGCTAAGAGACGACGTTCTCGGTTGAGCAAGAAAAACAGAGATTGATGAAAATAATAACAATATTTTATTTTCTACCGACATATAATTAATACATTTACAAGTCTTACGTGAAATCTAAATCTATTGCAATAACCTTAATTCAGTTAAATTTAAAATACAAAACGCAATCAAGTGCCTAAATATAACCTTCTGATTTCGAGCGGGGGAATTATAAACAATTATGCGGGATGATTCATATGAAAATGGAGTATGTTTCAATTGCCATCATCTATCGTCTGAATTCATGTTCTAGTCCAGGTGGAGGAGGTTCCTCGGATACCGTGTCATTAGTATTTTTACCAATATCAACACCATCCGGAACCAAGCTCAACAGCTCCGCTTCGCTCATCTGTGCTATTTTACTTGTACTCTTCGTGATAAAGGGAATCTCTTCGGTCGTTTGCTGCTGTTGCGCCAGCAGGAATGCCATCGTGGAAGGCGATGCCGGCTTGTACACGGCCCCTTTCGGATGCTCTAATCCGGGAATCGGCATGTACTCATCCTCGTCGTCTTCGTCATCAGCCTTGGAACTCGCATTCATCCCCTTCTCAGCGACTCCTGCGCTTCCCGGCTGACCAACGTTCTTGATGGTCTCCAGAATTTCGTGTAAATTCGAAGGAATGGATATATTTGCTAAGATAGGAATACTGGCTGGGCTGCTCTCCGCCACTTTTTCTGTTCCAGGCTTTCCCTGTAATTAATTTAAATCAATTTTTTATTTAGGTTTGTTTTTATCAAAATAGTTATTTACACAACTAAGTTTTAAAGATATTAAAAACTTCTTTGGCAAAACAAATATGAGTGCCATAATACCAAGGTTTATGCAACAAAAATGCATAAAGATATATTATGTTTTTACTTTCCATAAGGATATTTATTACAAATTAAATTACCTCGATTTCTTGGTGAAGCATAACCGCGATCTNGGTTTTAAAGATATGTCTAGAATACTTTAAAAACTTCTTTGGCAAAACAAATATGAGTNAGTTTTAAAGATATTAAAAACTTCTTTGGCAAAACAAATATGAGTGCCATAATACCAAGGTTTATGCAACAAAAATGCATAAAGATATATTATGTTTTTACTTTCCATAAGGATATTTATTACAAATTAAATTACCTCGATTTCTTGGTGAAGCATAACCGCGATCTCTTGTTTTTGGGCTTCAATTTGTCTATTCAATTCCTCCATTTTCTTTTGAATGTCTGTCGGGTCCAACGATGATGGAGCGATGGATGGAATTATTAGAGGTACTTCTGGAGCAATGTCTTCGTCACTTCCTCCTGGACTATACGGCTCATTTTCATCTGTACAAGATAGATTAAATCAGATCAGTACCCTTAATATCAAAATATTAGGTATCATTTCAAAAAGCAATATATGGTTTTCTAAAATGTTTTCATTTTGAAATTGAATCAAGTACTCGTACTTATACGAGAATGGATGTCTCTCATTGTAAAGAGGAGTGTTTACCATGACTAAAAACAATTTATCCACTTTTGGTAGAATTTTTTTTTATATATAGCCTCGTTACTATGAAAGAATCATCCATTGAACCTTTCAAAAACATTCATTTTTGTCATTATCAAAATGAAACCTCTTGTTGGAAAACCCTATATACCAACTATTTAAATAATAAGATTTAAAATATATTTACCATTTTTAGTTTGAACTGGGGTTAAAGGAAGAGCGGCATTGGGAGTGGCTATTTTGGGCAAACCAAGGCTGATTTTACTGGGTTTGGATAAAGTCTTTGGACTGCTGGGTGGTGTGTAATGATCATCTTTGTTGCCGGGGATTGGTACACTCTTTCTAGATGCTTTTGCCGGCATTGTGTTGAGAATTGATGAAGCCGGCCTCTTCGCTCTGATTCGAACTATGATGCCAATGAGCAAATTAGGACGACAATCTTCGTCATAGAATCCGCACCCAGAAATGGGTACCAAAACCGATGGCAGGGACTTGGGTTCTTCCAGGGGGAGAAGGTAAATATCCTTTATGTGGGGTGACGAGTTTTTGATTACACCTAGCCTTTTCTTTTGCTCCAAATAAGAGTAGAGTGTCTCGTAAACAGATTGCTCATTTGTCGATTTAGCAGCAAACCTCAATAACACAATCTCCTTGTTGGGACTCTTTTTGATCTTGTACAAGTACTCCCACACAGTTTCGGGATTGATTCGCCCCACAATGTCCAACACATTTGGAAGATGCTTTTGAATGTCATCCGCGTCCCCACTTAAGGGATGCGCCACTATTGGAATGCTGGTCACATCAATCATATTCAGGGAACCAGTGTAAATGATCTTATTATGAACTGAAGTAGGAGATAAATCCGACATTTCCGAACTTTTTATCATGGGATCGATATGAGATGGGTTGATTTTCTCCTTCGCATCCACTTTATTTGGATGCAACTTGCCAATCAGTTCTGGAGTGGTTCCTTTTAGAATCTTTTCGATTAGATTATACGCTTCTTCGTCGTCTTTTGTTGAGATTGGAGTTTTCTTTTCACTTGTTCTGCCTTGGGAAGACGATGTTGACAAAGCAGGCGAAGACGAAGGCTCTTGGTTTAGTTTGTCCTTCAAGCCCGTCTTTTTATCCTTGTCTTTAACATTACTAGAAGAATGATGGTGATGGCTGTGGTGGGTTGATGAGGAGGATGATTTATGACGGACTTTGTCCCTCTCTTTGTCCTTATTATCCCTACTTCTCTCCCGGCTCTTCTTACGCTTGTGATGTTTAGAGGACGATGACGTCGACGAATGTCTATGATGTCCGTCTCGATCTCTGCTTCTACTCCGTTTACGTTCCTTTTTGTCCTTTTTATTGTGCGACGATGATGATGAGACTAGTTTCCGATCTTTATCCATGTCGTATTTCGTAACTGTAGCTTGAAGATCTGAATCCTCGTTCAGAATTCCCGAACCACTTGTCATTGTTATGTCCCCCACAGTTTCAATATTTCGGTCTGAAATAGGACTCTCAATCACCTCTTCTCCCTTGTGAGTCTTCATGACAATACTTTTAGCGCACGCCAATAAATCCATCTCTGACTTTGTTATCATCTCTAACTGGTGTTTATTCTCATTTTCCCGCCACTTTGCCAACTCCTGACTGGCCAACTCTTCGGGCGACATTCGGACCAGTTGTCGAGCATTGATAAGCCGAGAGCAAATCTTTTGAAACAGAGAGTGATTCTTTCGATCCTTGATATTAAACATCAAAGAACGATACTTGGCTTTGTATTTCTGCCCTGTATCCTTGTTAAAAACTCTAAACATCTCATTCTCTACGTCCAATGCAAATTGTGTTATTTCGTCATCCGTTAGTTTAGGTTCTGTTTCAGGGGCCTCTTCCATTCGGGTAGATAGTTGTTCCTAAAATGAGATTAACATTAACAATTTTATTTAAAACTATAACATAAATATTAGGACATATTAGTGTTCAATAATGAAAAATAGTTATTTGGAAAATAAAATGCGAGCTGCAAAGCGTTCGTGTCATAAAATGAATTTTGTGCTATTTTGTTAGGTATATGTAAAATCACCAAATAGCGTACTGTAAAGTAATACTTTGCTGCTCTAGTACGTTAATAGTAGTTACATTTAAAACACATTTCTTGTTTTTATTAATACTTGAGTTGGGTGAATTTTTTTTACTAAAACTCTTTAATATATAGGAAACTAATCAAAACAAAGTTTTGACAAGGTCTGGAGCAATAAAATGCAAAAAGTATTGCGCCAGAATTTTGACATTTGGACTTTCTTTTTTCTCTAGTGAAAATAATGATACATATTAGCTGGAACCAATATAAAAAGGTAACTTTTCAATACGAGATTGAAAAAAATATAATTAATTATATTACTAGGATAATAATAAATAAAAAATAAATAAAATAATATTTACCTTTAAAGTCTTCCGAACATTGATTCNGAAAATAATGATACATATTAATTGAAACCAATATAAAAAAGGAAACTTTTCAATACGTGATTGAAAAAATATAATTAATTATATTACTAGGACGATAATAATTTAGAAATTTACCTTTAAAGTCTTCCGAACATTGATTCGTATTGGTTCTGGTTCGTAGGATGAAGATCGATTTGGAGTGGATCTCGATTCACTGACTTTTCGCACTTTTTGAATCGGCTTCTCCGTGGTTGGTGAATTTTTTCCCGTACTCGTTTTGATCTGATGTGTGGTCTTGGGATGGACCAGAGTTAATTCTTTGTTGGTGCCCAACTTCAATTTGGTCTGCACCTTTTGTTCAGGAACATGTGATTCTTGATCTTTATTCTTTCTCAACGCCATATCCTTCGACAATTGCACCAGTTGGGCTTGTTTGGCTTTGAACGCTAGCGCTAATTGGCTTCCCGGTTGGACCACGTCGTAATGAGGATTATCTTGAAGCCACCGCTTCAGGTTGGGCAGCTGGGGTGCCTTTTCTCCCGTCAAATATTGTTTGGTTTCTCTGTTATACACTATGACCCGGTCGTGCTTATTTTTGAGGACACCAATCTTTTTCGGAGCTTGATCATCGCTCGGATTGGATTTTGCGACAATTTTCATACTCGGGTCCTGGGAATGCCTTGCGATGCAGTCGTCACTACAGTACACAGAATTCGCGCGTGGTGGTAATCGTTTGCAGATAATGCATACTAATTTTATCGACTTCTCTACTAAATTTGACTGAAGCTGTGCCGCATTTTGCTTTTCAGACTTCTCTTTACAAGAAGGACACCTCCACTCCTCGCCCTTCTGCTCCATTTGGTGTCCCATTGCCTTCGTTATGTTGACACACTTTCCATGGAACCAGTCCTCGCACTTGTCGCAACAGATCATAAACCGGTTATTGTGAGGCTGCTTACAAATACACCACAACCTGTCCGGATCATCTTCAGAGTTCCAATTATCATCCATATCCGATTCCACCACAGATGGTGTAGTACTGGCCCTTCGACTGTTGGACCCTTTAGGTGTTCTCACTTCACTCAACTGCCTTTCAGTTGTACTGTTTTTTCTCTTTAATTTATCCATTGCTTCATCCAGATTGAGAAAAATTGGAGTTTCTGGTTTCCTCTCCACTGGTTTTGTTTCTTTAGCAGGTACCGGAGTTCCTGTTGCAGATTTAGGGGTGCCAGATAGAGGCGAATCCGTAGATGCTGTTGATTGGGCTCTTCGTTTTGCTCCTCGGGTTGTCGGTGCTTCTATTGGCGGTAAAGTAATAACTCGTCCATCGCTCCTCACAATCTTGATGGGCTCTTTTCTTGGGGCTGTTAAACTCGCAGCAGCTGCTGCAGACTGTTTAGCTAGTTGTTTTTGTTGAGCCAGCTTTACAAAAGGACTTTCCTTCTCCTTCACTTCCACCGGTTGACACGGTTGTTTGATGACATTATTGAAGATTTGCATAGGATCCTCCACTCCCAGTACTTGCTTATCAATCACTTCCTGGAGATGCTTATTCTCCACCAGTTCCGCTACGTGTTGAAGCAACTCTTCAGGGAGTCCTTCATCGCCGGTTATCCCCTCCAGCAGGGACTCATCATTCAGGTCTAAGTCTGTCTTTTCTGCAGCTTCAAAGGATTCATTCAGCAAATTGACTGTCTTGGTAACGTCAGAATTGCCCATCTCTTCCTTAACAATCGAGTCAATCAGATCTAATTCAAACGTATTAGGAATAGAAGGAATTGTCTGTTGGACAATGATATTCTCTGGTCCGCTTTTTCTCACCGTTGCCATAGTATTGATGAACCCTTTATTGAGGACCAATGGTGGGGGATCTGTTTTTGGAGAAATGTCCATTGAAGTTGTGGTTGAATTTACCTTCTTAATAATGTCTGGCGTTGAGAAAAGTGAACTCATATCTGAGAAAAGAGCCTCAACTTGTTGGCGCTCCTTCTCCTTTTTATGATTGTGGACCACTGGCGACACAATCGGCGCTGGCGGCGGTGTCTTTTCTATGATTACTTTAACTGGCTGCGGTAAACTAGGCTTCTGAATGGGCGGAGTTTTACCGCTATTAACCACAACGTGTTTTATTTTATTGGTCACAACTGGTGACTTTTGTTCTCCAATAGGCGCAGCCTTTTCAACTCGATTGGTTATGCTATTCGAGTTGGAATGTCTCTTCTTTATACTCTTTACCGTTCCACTGCTGAATCCTGTGGGCGTTTCTTTTGTGTTGGATGTTAGACTCGAGTTTGTATTCCTGCTGTTGCTCTGCCGCGATAAATTTGCTACCTTTCGAACACTGCGTCTCGCCTTTGTGGGATAGCCTCGATCGTTCACACTGAAATCTAAATCACTGTCCCGGTCATTGTCACTCTCACTGGGCGAAAAGTCCTCGTCATCATCCTCGTCCTCTGGAGCTCGATCTTCACTATCTTCCGCTTGTTCTTCAGCTTGCGATTGCTTACTCTTGGAATCACTTCCCTCTTTGCTAACACTCTTTCTGACCACTTTTACACCACCGGTCTGTTTTTTGCTTCCCGGAGTCTGTTTTAATCCACTTTTAGCATTTGTCGGCGCTGTTGCTGGACTACCTTCTGCCGCTGATGATGAGTGGCCCTCTCTCTGGCTGGGCGACGTCAAAGGCGTGTAGCAATGGTCGTTCTGGACGACATAACGTTGGAAATCGTAATCTATGTCCAGGGATAAAGCTGACGTCATTCCGGCGTATTCTACAAATGTTTAAACAGATTAGTTATGATATTGCATTTTCTTAAAAGAATTCTAATACAATTCCTACATTTCAACCATTAATAAATGAGTATAATTAAAATTAAAAAAATATTAAATTTTAATATGAAATATCATATTTTAATAAAAACTTATTGAATAATTTGATTAACACATATTTTTAAATAATGGAATGGCTTTAAAAAATGGTACATAATTAATTTTCATAAAGAAATATTTAATTCTATTGATTCCATTGTGTTAAACGATTCATTTAGGGATATTATCCAGCATGATTTTGTATGTTCCGTACATGCCAAAAAAAATCCGCGAATACTAAGATTTTTAGCCGGGAATTGGGAAATTGGTCTAAACATTTCATTTACGAGTACAAAACTTCTACTATATTTCCATAATTGAATATAATAATGTTTGGTTTTGAAGATAAAGCTTGAAATTCAAACACGTATGAAAGGAAGCTAAGTATTACATGAAACAATATAAGATAATTACAATTTTAAGGTTGGATTTCTACACGTGATGAAAAGGATCTTGTTTAAAAGAAACTTATTGTAACAATCAATATAAAAGATGTAACATAAATTATCAAATTTTAATTTAAAAATATCGAATTGATATTGAAAATAAAAGATTAAGACAATACTACAATTTGTGATACATTTTAAATAAAAAAAACCTACGCAAAATTTCCGCAGCAAACTTCTTGGCGTCTTCCGGCTCCAGGTACTGTTCCACAGTAAGCCTCACATGAGGAACCTTCTCCTTAGATCTATTCTTCTTCCTGTACGGTCTCTTCCCTTGCCGTTTGCTATCCCCGTTAACAAAATCCTCCTCTTCCTTCTCTGCTGGGGACTCCTCGTCCTCGAACGCTTCTTCTTCGGAATTGAAAACACCGTCAATATCACTGGCAGCTTCCTCGTCACTGACCGAGTTCTGTAGTTCCTCCTGGAGGCTGGGCGTTGGTGATTGGACCCTCACAACGCTGACAGATGTTTTTCCGTAATCATCTCCTGCATTTCGGGAAGAAGCGAAAATAAGTTGTTTGCATTTTCAAGTTGTATATTAGCGATTGCGCGCGATACTCACTCAAGAAATTATGGAGTTCGTTCTGGTCGACCGTCACAGAGCCGTCTTTATTCCGCACAATCACAACATTATCGAAAACCGTGGGAGACGCCGCCTTGGGAAACTCTTTGAAAACCGAATGCGACATATTCAGATGCTGCACGATGCCGGCACCAAAACCACACTACCACCGCCGCGGTCTCTATGCCGCCATTTCCTTTGCCCAGCTCCTTACAAGTTGTTCAAAAGGTGCAAAAACTTTCGCAAAATAAAATCTGACACAAGCATTCTGCTGGGTGCGCGCAACTTCAAAACACACTTTTCTGTTTACTCGGGCTCCAAACGCGGTTCCGATCACTTTCACTGCATAAGCCGGTCACTTTTCTTCACAATTCCACTCGGATATCGTGGTTTTGGGTGGGAATTAATTAAATAATAGTTTAATATGAGCTTCTTATTTTATTATTATTATTGGCGAAGAAGAAAAGATGGATGCCATTTTATTATTATTATTACATTATATGTCAGTCGTGTTTGTCAACCCTATTTTCGGATTGCGCAGTGCATTGCTAAAGATTCAAAATAAAGTGGTGTGAAAAAATAAAAGAAAAATCGATTTTTGCTCGACACCCTAAAAGTTTTGCAAACAATGGCAAGTCAGACCCAGGGAATCGTTCAGCTATTGGCTGCGGAGAAAAGGGCTGCTGAGAAAGTGACCGAGGCGAGGAAACGTAAGCAAGAGTGGAAAAAGTGAAATGACATTGGGCTTAATTAAAAATTGTCCCCCTTGTTTAGGAAAGGCGAGACGTCTGAAACAGGCCAAGGAGGAGGCTCAGGATGAGATTGAGAAGTACCGTCAGGAGAAGGACCGGCAGTTCAAGGAGTTTGAGGCCAAGGTGAGTGGGTTGAAATGCAAATTCGCTGCCCATGAAGGCTGTGGTTAACTTAATTGTCCATAATTGTCGTACAATGGCCTCAATTTCTGCTTTCAGCATATGGGCTCACGTGACGGAGTCGCAGCGAAAATTGACGCGGATACCCGGGTTAAAATCGACGAAATGAGCAAATGCGTTCATACGCACCAGAACAAAGTGATCCAAGAGCTCCTGGACTTGGTCTACGACATTAAGCCAGATGTCCATCGTAATTTCATCGCAGCCAAGTAAATGTATAGACAAGACGTGTTAATGGAGTCGAAAGCCGTATTGTTAAACTGTAAGAGTATTTCAGCTGGCTCCTTAGAAATGTACTCCCTATTCCACTTATGCTCGTAATCTCTCTCGACGTTTTAAAAAAACAATTGAATTTATTTCTCGTTACAAAAGCCTCTCTATATAACCATGTCCAAGCTAAACTTCCCTGATTGAATTCAGAGAATTTAGTTTGCAATAAATGTACAATAAAACTATATCGTTAAAAATCAGTTTATTTTTATCCTCCGCTCTTGGAATACCTCTTCCAGAACTTTTTCACGTCTTCGTGTCCATTCTTCATCACCACCATCGTTCGGTTTCTCTCGTTCTGCCAGATGAGGACGTTTATCGACTGGGCGTAGTCCCTAAGAGTGATAAAGTCCGCCTGTGACAGGAACTGATTATAGACCACCCCCTCGGTGTAGGTGAAGCGATTCCGTTCGTTTTCCCACAGCTTTATCTGGTCCAAGACTGTAGGAGGGAGAAGCGATTTAGATTGTACTAGTTTCTCCAAATTGGCCATTGTGGGATGCGCGTGTTGTTCCAGATAGCTAATTATCTGATCGGCTGTGATCCCACCTCTTAAGGCACTTCTAATTGAGTCCCTTGTCAAGACTCCAACAGCCAGATTAGGAAATCTATAGAGAAGTTCCGAAAACAGACCCAAAAGAGCCACCTGGAGGTTGGATTCTGTATAGGCATAAACTCTGTAATTCGTCTCTACGATAATGTGTCCCTTGTCCTGATTCACGCTGTCCTCAGCCATTCCGATCATGGCAGCATTTTTGCTAGTGATATTTGCTGCTAAACGAGTGGGGTAAAATCGACCCGCTTTTCTTTTCCTCTGATATACCAAACCGAATTCTCGAAGATGCTGCAAAAAGGTTAACATACTCGGACTGAGCCCGTCAGAGCTATAGTCTTTTCCCAGTGTAGAAAAACTCAATTGGAACAGCATGGAAAGACATTCCGGTAAACTTAAACCCCTGTCTTCACATGTGTCCAAATACTGGAGCATAAAATGCCAAACCTGGGCATGAGTATCTAGCAAAAGGAACTGAAATCCCTGTTTCGTTATAACACAAGTCGAATCGTCTTCTTTCTTCATTAAATTGGCGTGGAGCAAAATCCTGACTGCGTCTGGAGAAATCGCCTCTCCCTCCAATGATTTACAATTAGATGATCCGACCATATAGTGGAGAACGCACCTCCACCTCGACATGGAATAGTTGTCGAGAAATTCAATATCTCTCGCTTTTGAATCCGCCTCCAACATATTCGACATTGACCAGGGACGTCCTCCTCCCAAGAGGGCGATTTTTAAATTACGTTTAAAAGTGGGACATAGTTCCCAAGCTGGTAAACCTCCAGGAATAGCCGCTCCCCGCCAAACACCCAAATCTGAGAGAACTGATCCTTGACCTAAAAGTATAATTATTTTTTAGCAGAATTCACCGGTATTTTTCAAGGAAAATACCTTCATGTTCCTTGGAATAGAGCTGAGAACCCCATGAAGCGACCACAGCTTGAGGCACGGGCTGCTCTACAAACAGTATTCGAATAACGAACTGCCTGGCTATTTCCGGCAGCTCCCTGGTTTAGAAAAATGCATTTTAAAGAGAGTAGAACAAGAAAGTAAAATAAAAGTATTTACCGGTAAACAGCTAAACAAATNTATGCATTTTGAAGAGAGTAGAACAAGAAAGTAACACAAAAAAGTATTTACCGGTAAACAGCTAAACAAATTGAAGGATAATTATAGAACTTCTCTAATAGCTCAAAGGGACGACTCTTTAGATATTCGTACAGATCCTGACACTTGAGATTATTACTGTTTTTATTTCCTATCGTCGGAGCAGACATGGTAATGAAGGATTAAATCCTAATTCATGGGAAGATCAGTGTTTTCTTCGTATTCAATAATGTTAGACTGAAAATAAGACAAATTTTAATTAAATTTTTCTGTTTAATAAAAGAAAAATATTTCCGGCCTTTTTTATCAAAGATAAACAAAGGTGGTTGAATGCACAATAATAATATATATTCCATTTATCACCTTTTAAGTTCACGAAACTGATTTTAAATCTATCTGTATTTGTTGAGAAAAATTTTACAAAAGATGAATTTTTCCACACTTTTGTTTGTTTACATGCAAGAGAATCCCTCAGTTCAATAATTTCCATGCTGTTCGAAATAAACGACGATTTTGAAAAAAAAAAACGGTGAAAGAAGGGGAAATTGTCATAAATTCTTTCTCTTTCTCGGATGTACTCTTCTGACAATTTTTTGGACGAAGAGTGATAGTCGCGCGAANTTCAATATCTTCGCCGCTTTTCGAAATAAACGACGATTTTGAAAAAAAACGGTGAAAGAAGGGGAAATTGAGAAATTTCTTTCTCTTTCTCGGATGTACTCTTCTGANCCTTTTAAGTTCACGAAACTGATTTTAAATCTATCTGTATTTGTTGAGAAAAATTTTACAAAAGATGAATTTTTCCACACTTTTGTTTGTTTACATGCAAGAGAATCCCTCAGTTCAATAATTTCCATGCTGTTCGAAATAAACGACGATTTTGAAAAAAAAAAACGGTGAAAGAAGGGGAAATTGTCATAAATTCTTTCTCTTTCTCGGATGTACTCTTCTGACAATTTTTTGGACGAAGAGTGATAGTCGCGCGAAAAATCGGTTTTTGGCGAACTTTGACCGTTTTTCCAGCAAACCCAAGTACCTAACAACTAATTATTAACTTCTTTAAAGAGGTAACAACATGCAAAAATACCTTATAAAAGAGCAGTTTCAAGACTTGTTCCCCGCTTTTAAAAACTCTTTTAATCACGAAGCTCGCCCGCCACATTGATTTGACTCAGTTGCTATTGCTGTTTGTTCCTGGAGTATCTGTCATACTTCTATTATAGTTTGTCAAATGCAATTAAGTACATGGACCTAATTAGAAACATGTCCTTTACACATGAGAACAAGGACGTAACCGTAGCTTCAGTCAGGACCTCCACAGCGAGAAGTTTCCTCAAGTTTTCAATATATCAATTTCGAGAGCCAACTGTTTATTCTCTAGCCCCGATGATCTCAATATCAGAATCTATCGTTTAGAACAATCTACAAAACAGTTACTTCCTAAATTTAAACAAAGTTTTTATTGTGTGGGAAAGCGAGCGTTCCGTCATATTTTTAAAAATTGACCAGGGTAATATCGCATCAAAGAAATCACTGCAGAGCAGTTTTTTTATGCTGTTTAATCAATATCAAAATNCAATATCGCATTTAAGAAATCACTGCAGAGCGGTTTTTTTATGCTGTTTAATCAATATCAAAATTTGGGCAGGTACTGCTTGTAAAATTAACTTCATCACGGATAAAGGCCGGAAACTTATCAGACAATTTTTTGTATTCTATACTACTATTCTTGTACTCCTGTGAAATTGTCAACTTCTCAAATAATTGGAATCATTTAGAAAAAATGATTTAATTGAAAATGGCTAATGAGTATATTATTTATTACTAACCTAAAACCAGCATATGCAGTTTTTCGTATCTCTTATGTACCTAGACCCTAACCTTAGCCAGGGTTTAATACAGTTGATAATAATTACGTGCGTAATTTGAAATCAAACATGAATCAGTGGGGGATTTATTTTATAGTTGACATGGATACTTTACGGAAAACGCCATTAAGATATGCAAATTGCAATTGTAATTACAGCGAATAAATGCTATGATAACTTTATTGCGAATATAAAAGTGTAGTATGGAGGATTCTGGTTCAGTTACTTGCATTTGTGACTTCCATACAGTCAACACAGGATGGGGTTAGTCATACTAAAATTTGTTTCTTTAATAGTGCTAGGAGTTAACGGTCAAATGGGATCTAGAATCGACGATATGATTGGCGAATTTCCTACTTTTCGCACCGATTCGGGAAATACACGAATTGTTGGTGGGGAAAACGCTGAGCCTGGCTTAGCTCCTTACCAAATTTCCATGAGATTAAAGA